>VWYH01002074.1:316221-568766 GCA_013399365.1 Pampusana beccarii
AAAAAAAAAAAAAAAAAAGACTTTTTATAATGGGATCTAAATCATAAGTCATTCAAATCTATAGAATGGAAACTGCCACCTTGCTTTCCTTCCTCTTAGTACTTTAGAGGATTTAAATTCCGTATTTCAAAGCAAGTAACATAGAGGCATCTGATTAGTGTCCTGGTTTCATCTGGGACAGAGTTAATTTTCTCCCTAGTAGCTGGTATAGTGCTGTGTTTTGGATTCAGCCTGAGAAGAATGTCGATAACACACTGATGTTTTGGTTGTTGCCAGACAACATTTATACCAAGTCAAGGACTTTTCAGCAAGAAGGCTGCAGGTGCACAAGAAGCTGGGAGGGGCTACAGCCAGGACAGCTGATCCAAGCTGGCCCAAGGGGTATTGAATATCATATCATGTCATGCTCAGTATATAAATTGGAGTTGGCTTGAGGGCAAATACCACTGCTCGGGAACTGATAGGCTATTGGTGCATTGGTGGTGAGCAATTGCGTTATGCATCACTTGCATTGCTTGTTTTACATACTCTATTATTATTATTGTTGTTATAATTATTATTTTCTCTTCCTTTTTTGTCCTATTAAAATATTCTTATCTCAACCCAAGACTTTTTTTACCTTTCCCTTCTTTCCAGTCTTTCCTCCATCCCACTGGGAGAGTGAGCAAGCAGCTGCGTGGTCCTTGTTGCCGGCTGGGGTTAAACCATGACATTAGTTAGTGCTAGTGCCAAAATGAGATGTTTGGCTGTCAGGTACTGTTTGTAATAATTTCCATTCTCAGTGAATAAGGAGTACAGGGTGTACAACAAATTATAAATATGGTGATCTAATTTTTAGTGAGGGTTTCCTAACTTTAGTCTTTGTTTTGTTTGGTGTATATTATTTGTCTACAAGTTAGAATCATTAAGGGATCTTCAAACAGTAGCCCTATTGCTACGGGTGCATGGAGAGAACCATTTTGAATATATGAGAGAGATTTTATCCTGGATCATATTTAATGTAGATCATTAACTAGATGATTAATTACATGTTGATATGAATGTATTCACCAGGCTTCATTTATGGGCATGTCTGATCTAGAACAAGAGGGTGAATTTTCCTTAGGCCTGTCTGAGAATGTTCCCGGGGCATTGAGTTTGGCTCAGATGCTCATTCAGTGGCCAGTGCATGTAAAGAAAAGCGGGGTTTTTCTGTTGTTCAACCAAATTCACCATGTTGGTTATTAGAGACTGTGGGGTTTTAACTAAAGAGTCAGATTTGTGATTCCTTCCAAGGAGAAGCAAACAATCTTGCTGGTGGTTGCTGTGCTTTGTATATTGACTTGTGAATCTGTCCACTTTATTTGTTCTCTAAAGATATTTTTCACCTGTCAAAAGCTGCTTTCCTTCTCATGATACCACCTTGCACTATGCAACTTCTCCCACATGCTTTATATAATACGAACCAGAATAATCTGAATCACGAAAATATGTGTGAATAATACTGTCTTTGGCTGCAATGTTAATGGAAAATCAGGGATAATTGCATGTTTTTTTTCTTAGTGGGTATGATCACTGTGCTCTATGTATAGATAGAAATATGGAAAAACAAGAACCCTAATTACCGGTAAATAATGTATCTGGAACTCTAGATTCTTGGAACAATGCAGTACTTCCCCTTTCAGCTTCAAAGAAAACAATGGAATTAGTCTGTCTTGAAAGTATGTTTAAAATGTTTTTTATTTTTAAAGGCCTCTGCCACAACATGTGTTTTATATTTACGAGTTTATAGATATTTTTTACAGCTATAATCAAATAGCTTTCATCAGCAATCATGGAATAAACAATGATACCAGTTTATCAAAGACTTTTTAGTGGAGCACAGTGGGTATCTAAATAAATAATTTCTTCCAGTGTTTTAGGATCACTTCTTAAGAGAGTCTTTTCTTGCCATTTTTGTTTCCCTTTGGAGGAAAGAAAGACAAAACCCTAAGAACCGAAGCTCGATGTTCTTAACAGGCTTTTTGAGTATACCCCATTTTTGCAATCTTTGCTCTTCTTGGATACTTCAGACTCCAACTGTTTGCTGCAGTAATGATTTTTAACTTTGCACTTTCAAAATATTTTCCAAGACAGGTGGTATTGCAACCCTTGTGCCACATGCCTTCTGGCAGAGAAGGGTCACATTCAGTTTCTGAAGTTTGTTACTTCATTCCTAAAGAACAGTGGGCCAAACCCATAACCAGAAAAGTGGGAAAATAAATTGTATTGGCAGTTAATAAATCCAAACAGAATTTATTGGGTGATGGGGTGGAGAAACACAATAAAATGGTGAGTTGGAAAAATGAGAATGAATCACTGGTGGGTATCTAGGCAATAGCCTTGATTGCAATAATAATTGCATGGCTGTTGGCCACCTCCTGCTCTTCCCCCCAGCTATGTTGCACTCACATTCTCAAGTCTAGACTCAGAGTCTACACTGTTGTGTAGGTAATTCCTCATCCCAAACGCATGTGTAATTTTCACGTGTTACACTATCCTATTGGAAGAACTAAATGTGTTGTTGAGAGGTAGGCCATCTGTGGATTTGTTTTCTCAATGATGTGCAGTCAGGCCGTGGCCCCATCATCACCACTGACACTGCTTCTTGAGTAATCATCACCCATATACGAAGCAGCACACTCCTAAAATTATCACTTGGACTTTATTGACCACCTCACAGTTGCTCCTGCAGTTTTTCTACTTGTTCTGGAAGAATCATGGATGTTAAAATTTCTGTCTCAACACTTGCTGCTGAAGGAGATGTCTTGATGAGCTTTCTTTCCTTCTTTATTATGTCTGGTGGTCTTCTATTCTGTTGTTTTAGGCTGCAGCATAAGGTTTATGGTATCTCTGTCTCCATATGTACTGGAAATAATTCTTTTCAGGTGCAAAAAGAGTGTTTTATATCCAAAATGTCACGAAAATTAAAAAGAAATCTGGATGATCCAGGCATCTCCCAAACAGATGCTAATGGAGTAAGGCTGCCTGGTTCTGTCATGCCCCATCTCGCTGATGAATACTGATAAAGGCCAGACATGGCCTCTTTTGTCATTTCTGTGCTCACGGGCAGCTCGTGCTCTGTCAGGAAGGCCCATGTTATTTTCAGAATGTTCCAAGCCACCCTTTCGCGCAGTTCACAGACCGATTTCCACGAGCCCTCTACTCTTCAGGCTTCAGTGCACAAGAATCACATTTCTGTGGTTTTGTCTCATGTTTTACTTTATGGCTGCACTGAAGAAGCCAGTCATCATACTATCCTGGTATTTCTTATTCAGTGACACTGTACATCTACTCTTCCTGAGCAGAGGTAGTTAGCTATGCACGCCTGAGTTATCTTTTTTCCTGCTAAAACCAAAAAGGACATATGGTTGAACAGAAAGGTATTGGATTTTGTTGCTATTTCACTATAAAACACATGCATGAGAGCAAGAAATGCAAGGGCCTTTCAGGCATAATTTGAATTACATACAAAACAGAGGGGTGGCTGCAGCCTCAACCTATCTGCATGCTAAAAAAAAAAGCTCATAGCCTGTTTTTCTGTATGCGCTTCAAAGAGACAACAGGCTCCCTTACGAAAACCTCGACAACATTGCTCAGAAGCTGAAATCACCTGCTCTTTGAGTGGGAACATCTGCACCTCCTTGGTTCTGCAGCCCACCCCACCCTTCTGGAGCATCTGGTGGTAACTACACCAATCTTCATTCATTTTAGCCTGTCAGGAGACTATGCCCAGGAGACCTGTGCACTCAGTGTACATGCTTAGCAGCAGCCTGCCGAATGCTTTGGAATCTTCTTGTGCGTGTCAAGAAGACTTCATTTCTTTTGGTCACATGCTGGATAGACCACTTAGCTTTCATCGAGGGCAGAAAAACCAAATTATTGACATTTTGTATGTTAATCTATGGCAAAGGTCTTATTCTCCACCCTTCCTAAACAGTACTACGATTACAACTTAGTTATTTAAAATTTTAGGCAAAGACTGTCAGATGTCTGGCATCTTAAAAAATATCTTAAAATCACAGACATATGATCTTTTATTTAAAAAAAAAAAAACCAAAAAAAAACACACACCAAAAAACCAAACAACAAAGTCATGTCTGTCTTCAGAAGCTGAGAAAAACAGCAAAAGCTAGTTTTGGTGGTGCTGCCCTTATAATTCTCTACCGGTATCGATAATCTTGTCTTCATCACATTAACCACTTAATCATCTAAAGTTGGATCTTTCAAACTGAGCTTCTTGGTTTTGTAGGCATGCCTTTGTTCTACCGTTTAGCGGGTGAATTTTGCTGATTTGAGTTGTAACATGACTAGAGAGGCAATTTAGGTAGGCAGCTACTGAACCAGCATTTGTGCTTTGAACTGACTGTTGGTGCAAAGTGATAGCATAACCAGGTATAGGCACTTTTCCACACAGTAGAGTTCTTTATATATTATTTCTTAATTCCATATCACAGATTTGGGCACTATTGTGAATAGGAAGTTTTGGATCTGCTTAGTAGTTCCCACTGAAGTCAGCGAGGCATTTTTCATTAGCTTTAATACCAAATAAAGCCCAAATCTTCTTAATCAAAACCAATGGAAGTCAGACCTTTTTATCTAAGTAAAGGATTCAGGATATGGTACAATGCAAGCTTGAAGCACACTGTTTAACATTATGTCATTACCTTAAAAACAGCTGAAAATAATAAGCTTTCTGGGAGTTTCTTTGAAGAGGGAGGTGTATCTGCACATTTTGGCACTGAAAGGTATTTCCAGGTGTCCTCTACTAACAGCTTGAACTAGAGTTCAAGTTTCATTCCAAGGAAATTGGAAAATGATACATTAGAAAACATCCTATTGGTGCTGTTCTTCACTCTGCATAAGGAAATAACATAGGAAACCCTTTTCCCACTTAGTTTCCTGTAATTTTTTTAAACTTGTTAGTGTAATTCTACTTCCTCCTTCCAAACTGATTTATGTAATCAGTACTTGATAAAACTGTGCACTTGAAAAATATAGTCCAGTTTAAACTTTAGTCAGAGAGCAAGAGATTTTACTCTTCCTGTTATTTTTTAAATTTAAACTTGAAAAAGTAAATTGGGAGTCAGACAAAGTGCATGGCTTTTATACAGGGCTATGACCAAGCCTGGACTACAGAAATCAAAAGCTAGTGGGGAGACACTTCTTGATTTATTCTGGTCTTGAATTCCTTTTCGCCTTCCACCAGTATTGATTCTCTTAGCAGAGTACCTCTAAAGTAAATCCTGTTAGATTTTGATACCATGCTTTACCTTTTAATCTACTGTTTTAAAATGGGGCCATCAACATAGGAAGTTCTTATACAGAGCTCATAGTCTCAGTGCGTTTTCTTTTTCAGTTAATACAACTCTTAAAAGTTACCCAAACAACCCTTTTGCTTTTTTGTTTTTGTTTTTAGACACAAACCTTTTCCCAGTAACTCAGATGACATGATTTAAGCTGACATTAGTCACTTGGGGTGACTTTCAGATAGTTTATCCATGAAAAGAAGAGCCATAAATGAGGTCAGAAGTAACTTGCCATTCTATCACATGTGTACATTCGCTTTCTTCTTGCCAGGCGTAGGCAAAACACAAAGGAACATTTCAGAGGCCCTCGTCCCCCTTTTTTTTTTTTTCTTTTCAAGTAGGCATATTTCTAAAATCCAGACTTGAAATTTGGCATGGCCACAACTTTGTGCAAAAAATATCCTTTCTGTTGCCTTATAAACAAATAATGTTGTCACTTATTCCTTTTCCCCCCCCCCTCTTTTTTTTTTTTTCCCCCCTCTCAAACAAATGTGGACAGAGAAGCCTGTGACCTCTAAATACCATTTGCTCTCTGCTCCAGCCCTTGGTGCTGCTGTTACGAGTGTAGCAATTGTGATGCTGCCACAGCGCTGAGGTTTCTGAAGTACAAAGCAGTGGGTCCCTCCAGTTTGACAGGGAGGCAGAGCAAAACAAAAAGATGTGATCTTCTCCCTTCAGGTTTGCAGCCTAAATACGAGACAAGTGAAGAAAGACACATTTCAAAGGACAAGAGAGCGCACAGAAATAATGAAAAAAATGGTAACCACAATTGCCAGTACTCATAGTGTATGAGCAGCTTGACCTTTGCCAGGACTTTTGCAAGAGTTCTAAGGAGGGATTTGAAGGAGATAAATTGGTTATCCCTGCAGAGACTTGTGTGGAGCCTTTTAGCAAAATGGGGAACACCGTCAAGTGCTTGTTTTCAAATCTTGCATATGGGTGAGGGTAATGCGTTGGACTGATGGGAGTTAGTACTCAGCTTCTCCAACATGAAACAACACTATAATTGAGAGGCGAGCAAGCTGTAAGCAGATCAGAAAATCAGGACAAGCAGCTTATGTTTAATGTGATAGAGAAGGGGGAGCGAGGTGCAGCAAGGAGGGACAGTTCACATCCTCCCCAGTTTGCAATGGCATCAGAAAAGTTGGCTTCCATTTGCTGGGGCGGAGGCAAACCTGCTGTCTTATGGGGATGCCAAGCTGAGAAATTTTCGGTGTACCGGTGAATGGAGTAGCCGTCCATCAGTGGTGTTAAGGTAAAGAATCAACAAACTTTGGGTGCAGACCACATGTGGACCTGAATTGAAGCTTCTTGGTGCTCTCTCCAGCCCGTTCAGGGCAGTCGGCTCCACCCGAGCTCACTTTTCACAGCCCCTTCCTCCCTTTCTGCTCTGGCTATTTTGGTGCCTCTGGAGTTGGTCCAGCAGCCACGTGACTTCCTCCCCAACAAAACGTATTCTCCCGTTTCAGCTTAGTTAGTTTTGTTGTTTTTTCTTTTTCTCTGACTGACTTCAGACATAACCCTTGGCAACCATTCTCCCCAATCAATAGGTTCGATATCTGTATGTGAGCACTGCACCATGTAGATAGACAGGGATTTAGTCTGCTACTGGAACTGGACTTCTTGTGTTCAAGTAACGAAGAAAATCGTAACACACCATTCCTTCCATGCACATTTCTGCACGAGCATTTGCTTTTGAGGAAGTGTCCTGTTTTTGAAGATGGCAAAGTGATGTATTTTAAAAAAAAAAGAAAAGAAAAAGAAATAGAAATACACTTCAAATAATGCCAGTCTGTTATGATAGATAATTGCAATCTTACATGGTTTAACTGGTCTTCAGCTGGCTGAAGTTAAATTATAAATTAGTAACTTAATCTGTATTTACAGCTGACACCTGCTTGCAGTATATTCCTCATTTTCAACTCATAGAAGCTATTGAACTGCAGCCTTGCTATCTCCTAAGTAAGGTGAAGTGACAAGAATTTTTGCAAATTAGCAGTGATTTTGTCTTGTGGTTATGAAGGTTTCAAAAGAAAAAATTATATATTTTACCAGAAATATTGAGTACATTGCAATTTTACTTTTTGCCTACCTCAGTTAATAAAACTTGAATATGCTATTCGATGGGTTTGAACTGAAAAGAAAACTGTTATTAAAAACCATGATGCTGACCATTAAAAAGACTGTTTCCTATTAGCAAGGATATAGTATCGATATATATTGACACAGGACAGATAGGCACCCTTCAGATAGTTCTGTTCCTGTTCCAAGAACATCAAGAGAAATCACCATCATTCTGATTTTTAACTGTCCCTGACAACTTATGAGTAGAAAAAAGAAAAATTTTACATCCCATTGTAACTGCAGTTCTTCCAGGAATTCCTAGCTGCAAAAGCAGAAGATGACAAAGAGAAGCCATTTTCACCAATGTGTTTTGCACTTTCTCCCTTCCTCCCAGTACTGCAATTCTCCCAGAATTCTCCACTAACTGAGACTGGGCTTATTTTAGCAATAAGAAAACAAATGTCTGCTCAAACTGAAAGCAGGGGCTTGCAGAAGACCCTTGGAGAAGGGTTCATTTAGCCTATAACTCAGCTTTCTGCAGTCGTCGCTGCTGGTTAGAGGAGTTGTCTCCAACTTTCCATCCTTACCTCTTTCCAGACAGTCTGTTGTCATCCACTTGATATCTAGATTAGAGAAAGTATCGCTCGCCTCTCGGGGTCAGTGTGACACATTGAGAGCAGAATTCACACCTGCTGCCAGTGTGGGACAGCGTATGTTTTATACAGAATATAAAACAGGCGTGAGAGGATAACTGGCACAGTAAGACAGTTCCCAGAGTTGAATTCAGGAATGCCGTGCTCTCTAAAACCCCCAGTGACCTGAAATGATGTTGAAAAAAGCTGGTTTAGTACATATTATTGAACAGACTATGAAATACAGATTGTTTTGCTCTTCTCCCCACTCCCTGAAATAATTCTGTGTAAGAAAAACTGATATATAGTGCTAAATACACAGAAAAATAGTGCTGTGAAATTAGGACATCACATTCTGTTTACAGTATATAGGCTACGAGACTGTGTCTTTTAGGTTTTGATTCCTTACAGCAAGAGATGTCTGCCATTCCTGCTCATTAACTGTTTGCAAGTACAAACAAAAGTCAGCTGTGGATGGAATACTATGACAACTTCTTCTCTTCAGGACTTGATGAACTTACATGTAAACAGCACTAAAAAAAAATTCCAGACATTTGGTACTTATATATGTCCAATTGTCCAACATGTTGGATAAATATTACTTGAGACTCTTTTCAGTAAGTTGTTTCTGTGGAAGATAATGGGTAATCTTATTACACTTGTTATTGCAAAGGCTACCTAACTAAATTTATTATTACAAGTGCAGAGTAGTGAGCAATTAATGCTTCATTTTGAGTCTTCTTAAATGGAATTAATCAGGCTCTCATTTTCTATATTGAAATTGTTGAAGAGAAGACTGAAAAGCCCAGAGCAGCTGCAGAACTCCGAAAGAATAAAGGGCTGAACTTGCACTGAAGATATGATATTGCCCTAGCTTTGCTTCCATCTGTGAATACAACATCTGCTTTTGAGGAAGTGAAATGAGAAATTGCATAAATCAATATAAAGATGGTTTCTATTTCCAAGTGTAGTCCAGGGCATAGTATTTGTGAAAGAGCATTGACAATACGGTTCTATTACCGCTATAGCGCAATTTTAAATTCAACATCATGATTAATGAGGAGGCTAAAGGAAAAGTTATACAAGATTATGTCAGCGTCCTTTCATGGTAATTGCTAAGGTAAACGACATTTTACTCATCCAAGTACTCACAAGCATATCCAGTAATCGTGACACAAATATCTATGTATTAGTTAATAAAATGTGTGTGGAGGGGTTTCTGACAATTTTAGGATTAATGATTTGAATATTCTTCTTCTTTAGATTACTATAAATAGTCTCCAGCACTTGTATAATGTCCATTAATCTCAGCTAATATGCGTGTACTCACAAAATCCTAATTGGTAATGCAAAGAAGAGAGTAATGGATTTTTTACAATTAGACATGAAACAATCCACCAAAACTTGCCATCAATACCAAGCATTCTGGGTGTTAATAATTTGATCTAAAAAAACATGCTATGTAACAAATTTGTAACGAGGTGTTCGGTGTCACCCACGAATTTTGCAGCCACAAAACCCTCCCTAACCAATCTTCAAGCTATTAGTCACTCGCACTACTCTGCTCTGGAAGGATGGTCTGTATTCTCGTTTCCAGCGTTTAGTACTTGTGAAAACAATGGGATCCAGTTGGGATGTATCTCTTTCTAGAGTGCACCACATCAACATTCTGCACATACAAAATCAAATTATGCTTCAGCTCTTCTTACTCACTACCATCTCAGGCAGAGTAGTTGGTTTTGAGGCATCAGGCTCATTGGAGGCCAGTGGTTCATGCATATAGTAAAGAAGAGAGGCCCAGCCCCAAGGACTTGACACAGACTAAGCAGGATTTGTTGCAAAAGCTTATCTTGGAAGGAAAGTGTAAGGGAAGAAAAACTACATTTACAGTTTCACATAATGCAATTAAAATAACTTCAAAGGCAAAGTTGTTATTGGTTGCGTCCAATACTTATATCAAGCATACAAAACACAACATCGCCATGGTTTAAAGTGTGTTTACATGTGTGCACACATTACAATCTCACCCTCTAGGGAACTACTATGTTTTCTTGAAAGTTTATAGCTCACAATTACCAGAGACCAATGACTTACATTTTCCTAACTGATTTCCAGGAGGCCAATTTTGTCTGCTGTCTCTTGACAAGTCACAGCATTCCAGCTCCCTCGTTAGACTGAAGACACGTATATAAACAAGTATCTCCAAAGTTGCCCTCAGTCCCTGGTGGAAGTGATGGGACACTGAAAAACAGAATAACGAGAAACTTCGCCAGCTCAATGGTTCACAATTGTTTGTGCCTTTCAGATGGCACAGCTGTTCCCTCTGACAGTAAATGGGAGTGCCAGGGTTCAAATTCTTTCTGGGAATGTGAACAATCTTTGAAAATGTTGCCAGGTCCTGGTCTGGGTAGCACAGCACTAGATACTGAATTTCCATACTGTCTCTAAGGAACCTGAAGTGATATCCAGGCTCAAGAACGTAGGCAGGAACGTGAATTTGTCTGTGAAGACAAGAAGAGTGGAAGGGGCATACCGATCACATGTATGTATTTATTTGTATTTGAAAATAAACATTTCTGCTGTATATGAAAACCAATCAATTAAATCTGACACTTTCCCACTGAAAAGCTTCCCATATAAACGAATGGCTGTAGGCTTCAGCCTGTAGGATTTACTTCCTCCCCTGGCTCAAATGATGGGAATTCATCTTCTGTTTTGTTTCTTTTGCCTGAAAACTAAGCAGTGCACGCAAGCCTTTGATCAAAACTGAATGCTAAAAACAATTCTGCCACTCCCCCTTCTCACGGAATAGTGCTTACTCACAGAAATATTCCTTTTGAAGTTGCTTTGTAGATACCAGAGAAATGCATTAGAGTCCGGAGGGCTAAGAGATACTGTACTTGTTGAGCAAAGGCCATATTCTGATGTCACCAGATACGGTATTTCTGAATAGTCTTTTATGTGGGGGTTTTATTTCAAGGTTCTGTAAGAGTTTCATTTTTTAAAATTTTTTTTCAGTTTATAGATAGAACCTCAGGGATTCCAGAGGGATTTTTGAGAAGGGCAGTTATGAGCTCTAAAAACACCAGTGGAAGAAATATTGAATCACTGAACAATACAGTTAAAGACAGAAGACACATTAACTGCCTGCATTTTCATCCTAATATTCATAAGACAAGAGCGAATATGTAATTTCCAGAGTTTTTAAATAGCTACTTATTTAGATCACCGGAAAACGGCCCCATCCCACGTAGAATGCAAAAATCCAGTGATACACTATTAGATGAAGCTGTTCCAGATAAACTGCAAGCCAACTGACCCTGGAAATTTAGTACCCAAGTTGCGTGACTCGAAAATCTGTTCAAAGCAAGGCATGGCTGCAGGCCTTGACTGTTGTACTTTAGTAACCATAGTAACATGGTCTCTGGAGACCTAATGCTAGTGAATTTTCCTTTATTTCAAGGAAGAGTAATAAGAGAAATGTGGCTTGGAACTTGCTCTCTTTTTTTTTTTTTTTCCCCCTCCTTATTTTTACTATGCCATGACCTTGACCAAAATATCTTTGAAGTATTTGCTGGCTGATTTTCTGCTATGGGACCAAAAAAAAAAATAATAATCAGGATATATAAAGGATCTTGCCAAAGGAAGTTCTATCTTCCTCAAAATATTTGCTTTCATTCCAAAAGAGAACCTCTTGACTAATAATGTTTCGAAAACTTCTTAATGGAAGGAACTGATAACTTTCATCTCACAGCTACTGCGAGCACCAGAATAATGTCATACATTCTTTGAACTGACAGATTAATTGTTTTTTGTTTCAGTAGCAGGTGCAGCTTTTCGTGAGTACATAATTGGATGTACATGTTTTTTCAAAAGAACACAGGCCCCTGTCTGGTGCCAAGCTCTTTTTTTTTTTAGGTACAATGTAGAAAACTCATGTAAGTGTTTTTAAAAAGCCAAAGGCAAACAAACAAATGTTCACAATACATACTTAAGTCTGTCTCACATATTTCAACTATTATCCTGGATTAGAAATTCCATCTGTCATTGAATCCGTATGGTTTACCAAATGGAAGTTGGCAACCATGGATTTTTTGCAGATTCGAAGTCAGTTGTTTTTTGTTGCAAAAGTTTTAATGTCCGCCCTAATATTTGCATGTGTGTTTCTACGCATGAGCGTGGCCCTGTGTACCTGTTTAACTATGTGCAAACTGCTAAGAATTGTGATAGGATACAAGTGGACTTTGTTGATTAAAACACACCAGTTGTACACAAAGCAACTAACATTGACATTGAGCCATGGAGTTCGGTTATTTCCCCCTCTAAATCCAAGAGCCCTATTTTAGGCTTTCCATTATTTCTACTGAAAGGAATAAAGTGAAATGAGGGAGCTGCCTTTACATCTCTGTGCTGTCCCTGCTGTGTTTCGGGAAGACACGGGCTTACATTAGGGAGGGGTATGAGGCTGGGGTATGAGGCTGGTCTGTGTGCTCTTTCCCTTTTCCTTCCCCCAAGTTATGGATTATCCAGGCAGACGGCTGCTGCGGTTCTGACACAGCACAGCAGTGCAGCCTCCCGTTCACTGGCAACGAGAGAAAGCTATCACTGGGAATTTCATTTCAGTAACTGAGAATGTTTAGAAACATAAGTGAAGTCATTTAATACTTTGTTGTCCTGTTTAATGTGAGACCTGATAACTTAGAAGAAAAAAGCTGGGCATAGTTTTCGTTAATTCTCATGGACTGAAGCTGTCTCTCTCTTCCGCTCAGTCTTACAAATCACTACGATTCTGGCCAGAATAATGGAAAAATCGCTATGTATTGTTACAGTAAAGGGCTTGAGTATGGAGTTGCATATGATACCTGAGATTTATGTGAGAAAGTCAGAAGAGGTCTTTTCCTACTCATTTGCAATCACTGCTACCCACTTCTGGGGTACCAGACCTGTGCTAGCAAACACCCTCCTCATTTACCCCAGCTGTGGTAAGCAAGAAAAACATAAATCTCGGCCCAACTCTGACTCTATTCAGAGTCTTCTGTGCTACAGATGGCAGGTTTCACACTGAACTGCACTTGAGGGTAATACTGAGAAAACAGAAAAATTTGCAGTCATGGGTAGGACTTACTGGTTATAAAGTCTTACTCCATGTGCAGCTCATCTCTTCTCATTGTAGTTGAAGCAGCAGGTTTCCCAGCTAAAACGGGGTTTAAACACATGGAATTTGTGTTAATCCTCAATAGCTTCATGTGGCTCCATAAAAGTTGTTGTTGCACCAAAGTGGGTTTTGCTTTTCCTGCCTGCAGGGCAGAGCATCTAATGTGTTTGGGGTCATGAAAATCAGGCAGTGCTTGGTTGAGAGATCTTAACTCAGAAAAGGACATCAACATTTTGAGAACAAAACAAAAACAAAGTGGGGGAAGTTTGTAATTCTCTTTATTTACATACCTCCCTGAAATCCATACTTTTTTCTGGCTTAACTTAAACACATGGATCCTTGAACTTTTCCTCCACTTCTTCTTTCCTCTTGCTCTCCCCCGCTCTTCCTTAATACCTACTCCAACCTCACACATGTAGTTGCCAGTCCACTGATCTAAATCCTTAGAAATACACATGGTCCCATTTCGCCTTCTCATTTTTACGAACTTCTGTACCTGATCCGGTTCATCTCTGGCTTTGTGAAAGAAAAGTGTGTATAAAGAAAAAGCTGCCCACCTTCAGCTATAGGGGAGCAAGTTTTGCATCTTAAAGGTAGAAACTGATCTCTTAGGCTACATGTCTGGGCCTAAAGAGTATGTACCCATATGATGGATTAAGAAGATTCATTTTCAAATAGAAGTATTTATTTCTTGATTCATAAAAAAAATCCTTGGCAAAGGCAGATGATCCCTCAGATATTTCCCACTGGGGCTGAAAAACTCCAGCTTGCCTGCAGTACAACGGAAGGCACATTATGAAGATGTTCAGCATGATACAGTGTGAGATCCTTTGATCATACTCAGATTTTAGGGTCATTTTCTAAGCCTTCCCAGATAGGGCTTGGTGCATTAATTTGCTCAGGTTAGGAACATTTCTTTAATGTTCTTAATTTCTACCTGTCCCAGCTGCACGGGCAGGACTGGAGGTCTTTTGGAACGTGCATGGTAACAGCCATAGACACTCACATAAAGGAGCTCCCCTAAATGTCCTATGGTTATTTTTGTGGAATTTTTCAGTCTGTTCAAATTAAAAGGCCTGCCAGATGTTCAAAACGTAATAAAATTCCTAACATCGCATCACTGATGGTTTCATTGCTCTGAAGATGAGTCAAGAGACAAGATGCCAAAAATGCTTTCTTGTCTCCACTTGACATTGGGAATGGATATGACAGATACCGTTTATGAAGGCTCCTCTCAGCATAGTGAAAAGCACAGATGTGAAGACGTAGAAATCTTGATATATCTTCTTCTGGTTGGTGAGGTGCTGGGACAGATCTGGGCATTGTTTAGAACAGAAAATAACACCAGTCCAGCAACTCCTTGTGCTTGAAGAGTCAACAGGGATAACCGGTGTTCAACACAAACCCAACTAGGTGGAGATAACACTTATTCTGGAAAGGATCCGTACTTGTGGAACTGACCTGGAGCTGAAAACGATTTGCCCTTGACTGTTCTCAGTGATGACTCATGGTTGGCATTGACTTGATGGAACCACTTGCTGCTACAGCTCTTTCAAAACGTAGACGAGCCATTGCAGTCTCTCCACTAGATTTCTCCAGTCACTGTTTCACATGTCCTTCGAGGTGCAGAGGCCCTGGCCATGTATGGTCCCCCCGGGCCATGTTTCCTAAGGTGCTCCATGTTTGTGATTGGGGCCAAATCTTCTGAGGAGGTCGGCCTATTGTGCACTAAACTCTTGAAATTCTGCCCACCATTGTCACAGTGGGAACAGGCTTCGAGCAGTCTTGGAAATCTGGTCCTTATTTAGGAACTGAAAACAGAACCAAGCTCACAAAAATATGTCAGTGTATCTGATTACTGAGCAATAGAAAATCTGCCCTCATTGTGGTTCAGGATTAACTCAGGATTAATAGGCACATCACTACAACAGTAAACTGTGAGAAAGGTGAAGCAAGGATAATAATAATATGGCAGTATTTCGTCAGCAGCCATTTGAACTGTAATCTCAAAAGACCTCAAAACCGTCACACGAAAGTATCATCTAAACTACCTTGGAATGCAAGCCTGGAGTGAAGATATGTTCATAGAATCATGAAATGTCCTGAGTTGGAAGGGACCCACAAGGATCATCGAGTCCAACTCCTGAATATTGTTACTGAATCCTTACCAAGGGAAGAGAGGCAAAATTAGTCAGTCTGCATGCAGCATGATGGATCTTAACGTTCACATCATGTATTTCATTTGAACCTTACTTTTGGTTTTGAATTTCTCCGGTTGCATTCCCTGCATCACTGAGTCTACGAGAATTAATTTAGCATTTTTCTAGACTAAACACTGGTCTGTATCAGTGACGTATTTATTGCCTACCTTCTATACTAATTGAATTTATGCAATTACGCTATGTATTTTTGTAGAAGCTTAAGAAAATACCCATACTTTAAAATACACATCCAGTTTTAAAGTCATAGATACAACAGCACATGTATATAATTTTCTTCTTGGAGATTATTATATTACCCATATGTATCAATGCATATACATTCAAAGCAATCATTATGGAATGTGATGTTTTAAATTAAAATTAAAAACACCTTTTATTATATGAATTAATGACAAAATAAAATTTAAAGTAGATAATAAACTAGTAATGTAATATGGTAGTTACACTGTAGTTAGCTACCTTAACTTTTTAAAAAAAATAAAAAAGCATGTTCTGGATTGTTATTCATCTTTTCATGTTAGGAAAAAAAGACCTTCCTGCAAAAATTTGATGTCCAACTTTTTTTTCAGGGTGATTCTTTTGTATCTAGAATATTCTTTAAATTATTACATTTTATATCCATTTTACTCTTTACTTTCTGATTCTATTTTTAATTATTTTATTTTCTCTTCTTTAGTCACTGAACGGCTTTGCGTTGGTGGTGAGCGCAGATGGAATGATATTTTATGCGTCATCAACGATTGTGGACTATCTAGGGTTTCATCAGGTAAATATATTAACAAATATTTAGACTACTTAGTCACTGTCATTGTAATGACTTTCCTGTAGTCTCTCCTGATAACCGGCTTTCTAAAATGCAGCACTCATGGTTTTTTTTGCCTCACCCTTCTACTGCTGATTAGACATACACTGTTACTGAAATTAAGTCATTTTACTGTGCCATTTCAGACTAACTTTCCTTTTTTTTTGGTGATCTGACAGGTGAAGATTAATTCCTTGTGATGTTTTTCCTTTTGGAAAGCTTTTGTTAACAGAAACATGATGTATTGTAAAAATAAGATTTAGCTGAAAGTTTCCTTTCAATTTCAGTATAAGATGCTGCTGTTCTAGGCTGGCTGCCTGTGTAGAATAAATCTACTGTAAAGTCACAGAATAACAGAACCATGTAGATGGAAAGGACCTCTGGAGGTCACCTAGTCCAACCTCCTGCTCAAAGCAGATCCAGTGAGAGCAGGTTGATCTGGGACTCATCTAGTCAAGTTCTGTGACCCCTCTGGAAGACCTGTTCCAGTATTTAGCCACCCTGACTGTAATTTTTTTTTCTTGCTTATAACAAATCTCAGTTTCCCATGTTGCAGTTTGTGTCTGTTGCTTCTTGTCCTCCCACTTTGCTCTTCTGAGAAGAGCCAGGCTTTGTCTTCTCTACACCCGCTCATTCGGTTGGCGTAGACAGCAGTAAGTTCTTCCTGAAGTTTTGTCTTAAGGCTGAACAAACCTTCTTCTTCTCTCCTCTCCTGATACGTCATGTGCTCCAGCCCTCTCAATTGCCTTGGTAGCACACCCCTGGGCTCACTTCGCTATCCTAATATCTTCCTTTTCCTGGGGTACCCAAAATTAGGGAGAACTTTGGCTTTGTTGAACTTCCTGATGTTTCTGTCAGCCCTTTTTTTACGGCCCAACAAGGTCGGAGTAGCCACCCTGCTCTCCTCAGTTGGTACGCTCTGCAAACTTGCTGACAGTGCACTCTACCCCATCATTCACTAATCAAGAAATTAAGCAGGGCTGGTCTCAGCATCGATCCCTGGGGGACACCGCTAGTCACTAGCTGTCAGTTGGACCTTTCTGTGATTCACATTTGCATATGCACAAAGAATTCAGAGTAGAATCTGGGATCTGAAGTCAAAAAGCAGATGTGAAAAGCAGGGGCCTCTGAAATAACTTTCCTCAATCAAGCATCACTCTGAAGGTATCTTACACCAGTCATTATTTTAAGGAAATTATCAACCTAAAGATAAGTGTCTGCCCCACTGCCTTTACAAATTTGTTGTTGTAATTGTTTCAGACTGATGTAATGCACCAAAACATATATGATTACATTCATGTGGATGATCGCCAGGATTTCTGTAGACAACTGCACTGGGCCATGAATCCTCCCCAGATGTTGTCTGGACAGCAACTACAGACAGAAACAGGTGGGATTATATATGTTGATTGGAAACATAGGCACCACTGTATAAAGCACTGTATAATTGCACTCGACCTACACCCGTCTGTTCCACATCAAGTCTTCACTGGAAAGCTGCATAGTGGCCATTTATGATGTTTTCATCCTGTAGATGACATTTCTTCCTGATCTGTGACATTTATAAGGTAGTGTGTGGTACTGAGGTTGTAAAGTTGATGTTTCCTTTATTGTTCTCTGACTAATGTATCTACGGATATTCTTACCCATGCAGAATGAACAGCATCGTTGTTCATCCTACCAACCTTTTGTTCATACTGATCAGGACATGAATATTTCTCTCATTAATGCAAACGAAACCCATGCAAAATGTTTCTGATACACTACCACAGCAGTCACATTACTTTCTGCCACTTGTTTTCCCGTGCAAAGTTATGTGGATAGGAGTTTTCAGAAGAAAAAGTAGGTTTAGCAATAGATTTTCTTTCCTCACAACGGGGTTGAAATTGTAAACTTTATAAAGAATTATTGATCCCAGCAAAATGTATTCATTTCAACCAAAAGGTGAGGAAGTAATTGAGGAAAGAAATTGAGGAAGCACAGTCTCGAGAAGGGGGGGAGAGACTTTCAAGCAATCCTTCAGCCGCCTTCATGAAGTCCTCAGGAACACAGTCGTGAAACTTCAGTAGAATTTCTTGCAGTTTCTGTGTTTTGCAAAAGTCTTACAGGCATCTGAGGAACTTTGCAAGATTTTGTAGGAAGTACACAGAAAACAAAACAACGCGTGTGAATATTTCAAACTATCAAAAGTTACAATTTTTGTCCTAATATATACAGTGGAGAACTTAAGAGCTTCTGCACAAATACTTATATCTTTTGGGACATAAGTATTTCAAAAGCTATGCACTTGTAGTCTAGAACTGGAAAATGCTTCATCAAAAATCAAGGAGGCAACAGTTGAACATTAGCTAATCAGCGACTGTTCATTTATTTTTTTTCCCTTGCATTACCATTTTTCTTTATCTCATTCCTTTTTCTAATGTATTTTCTGCGATCTCTGAATTCAAAACCAGCAACATCTGTTATCCTGCTTTGCAACACCAGAAATCACAAAAACTCAGGAAATAAAAAAATTGAAGTTTCTGAAGAAACTCACCTGAAACCCATTGTAGAGCTTTTCATTTTTCTTTTGGTAGAGCATGTGCAGATGTATCTATACATGATACAGTATAATATTCGCCTCCTTCCGTAAAGTAATTTTTAGCAATAGCCATAACAGGTTCTTCAATTGGCTACAGAACATTTTTGTTCTTTCTTAGTGTGATCTGATATATATTTCTTCCACTGCCCTTCTTAGGAGAAGAACACATTCTCAGTAAACTGTTTAAAGCACAAGAGAATGACTGCACAACAACAGATTATTCTTCCTTCTTAACTCGTTGTTTTATCTGCCGAGTTCGCTGCTTGTTGGACAGTACTTCTGGCTTCCTTGTAAGTATAATTGCACTTCGAGAACTGTAGTCGTGACACACTAGATTTTAATTATTTCATATGAAAAATATTTGAACATGAATATTGAATGTAAATATTGTGGAGAGCCATGGACAGGATACACTTTTTATTTACTCTGCACTAAAAAGAAACATCTATTATAAAGACATTTATTAATACATATAAAGAGTGATGGAAGAAAAGGAGGTTGTAATATTTAAAATTGAAAGCATCTATAAACTTTTATATTTTAAGCTCTTTTGGACAATACCTATCTTTGATTTGTACTGGGCCTAGCACAAGTGTGGCATGCCTGAATTTCTAGACAAAATATTTGCTTTACAGAATAGGAATAATTATGATCCATTTTACCCTTTTGTAAAGGGTCCTTCAATAATAAAAAACAGAATTAGAGAGTCTCTCACATGTTTCCCAAATACGCTTACTAAGAGTGGCTCATTTCTAGAAATCACTTCCCCATTTGCTTAGTAAAGACCAACGCTGGTTCTTACAACAAAGTACGGCATGTGCAAGGAAAATGAGAAGATCAGCACGAGACGGGTAAATGCAACTTCTGCCCCAGATGCTTCCTTGCTGGAAGACTCTGGGTCTGAACAGATATACCAGTTACTCATTTCTGCATCCCTGTTTCGCTCTTGTAGCTCTGGAAAATGCCCCGACTCAAAGGGACTGATTTTGTGGTAGGTAATTTTTTCACTGAGAGGCAGCAGCTTGCTATTAACTTGATCTCTGCCTTTTCATTACTATGGAGACTTGAGGTGGGGATAGACGGTTCCTTCCAAGCTATGTGCTTTGTATCTGGCTACCTTGGGCATATCTTTCTTTCCCTTGGCATCTGCCTGCGCAGCCCTCAGGTTGTGCCAGTCCATAGGCTTCCCAGGGAGAGGGCAGGGGAAGAGGAAAGAAACTTAGGAACCAGCTCACTGGAGAGAGCAGAGCATAGAAAGATAATATTTCCAGCTTCAGAGTGAGGCACAGAGTAAACAGCTGTTTGCACCACCATACACTGCCCAGCTCAGCAAACAGAACATAACGCAGAACTTCTACTTTAAGTACACAGGAGAAAAGGAAAAAGAAAACAAAACCAAACACAAACAAACAAACACAAACAAAACCAAAAGCACAAACAAACCAACCCCCAAACCACAAACAAACCAACCAAACCAAACCACCCCTCCAAAAAAAACCCAACAACCCAAAACTAAGTACAAAACGAGCCTCAAATGTTTCATTTTCCTGTTGATAGTACCTTCACTCACCATGCCTCTGAAGTGGAGTGGCTTAAATTGCGTGTTGATAACGATATTATTAGTTTCGTTCCCTGTTTCAAAACTGGTTTTAATGTTAAACAACATGGTCCTAGGTTGTACGCACGTTTTAAATGTTCATACTAAACACCTTTTTTTTTTTTTTTTAATAATAGACGATGCAGTTCCAAGGCAAACTGAAGTTTCTTTTTGGACAAAGGAAGAAGTCCTCATCAGGAACAGTGTTGCCACCTCAGCTGTCCTTATTCTGCATAGTGGTACCACTTCTGCTCCCTTCTGTGACAGAAATGAAGATGAAAAGCCTGCTTGTGAAAGCAAAACACAAAGCTGATGATGCAGCAGCAGTGAATACAAAGTATTTTCAAATTAATCTTTTAGCAGTTAGTAAAGTATGCTAAGGGCTTTATGTTTATTAAGCATGCTAAAAACACAAATTAGGCTAAGTAACTCTATATTTTAAAGCTGTTTAGAAAAAGTGAATAACTTACCTGGATTTAACTATACAATACATAATATCTACGGTATAAGATAATATATTGTACTTTATATATAATACATAGTAAGTATTATATTTATAATTTTATCTAAAAACTGGAAAGTTAGGATATCTTCCTAACCTTCGGAAGCTACAATGCAATAAGTCATCCTACTAGTTGTGAAAGTGGAAAAAGTATTTTTACTGAGAATTCTCAAATTTCAGTATCTTCTGGTAGCACAATTGTTTGGACTTGGGCATTTTGGTAGCAAACAACGGAAAACTTCAGAAAGCTGAATGTGTGTGTTGGTGGGCGTCCACGTAGAGTTAAATGAGACGTATTTGGCGTATGTATTTATCTTACAACAGAAGGCTTGTGAACACATAAGTCTACAATTGCACTAAATGGCCTGAGGCTGATCACTTGGTAGCAATCACAGAACATCAGGATAGGTTGTGTTCAGACTCATTTCCTTCCTAACACTTATTTTTGTTACTCTTCTATGATCGAATTTTAGTTGATGTTTGGGGCTAGGATTATGTTTTCCCTTATTTGGTTAAATATAACTTTACAGCAATGAGGTCCATTGCTGTGAACTAAAATGCTCATCAATGTGACAGACAGTGTCATAATTTGGCTTTTATTTAGAATATGTTTGTGTATATGTGTGGATTTACCATCCAGGCGTGTAATGTGGTTCTAGCACATACGTCCTTTTGACAATAATTAAATTACTGGAAGGCTGATATAAGGGACTATACGTGGTTTTGGAACAGAGTTGGAAAGTCTTTTGGCAGTTTTTCAGTGGCCCAGTAGAAATTAAATGACGATCAGAACACAGCTCCTAGAAGCGAGCAGCTTTACTTCAGTTTTACAGATTGACCGGATAGTGGCCAAGGATTTGACAGGAATGAAGTGGGCATTTGACTGTTTCCTTTGGTTCAGACCTGTGGCATGTTGGCCAGGGATGGTGGGCAAATTTATATAGTAATTTATTATGATGGTCTTAATAAGGGAAAAGTTTGTAAAGTGGTGTTATAGACTTTGCTCGCTTCACAAACCCTAATATGCACTTTGAACTAAAGGTTGGAAGAAATCCATTCAAATCATATGATGATTATTGCACACTGAAGTCATGTTAACTCTTACGTGTGTTGCTGGTGAGTGTGATGTACATATCTTGAATGTGCCTTGAATGAGCAGAGCACAATATACACAGCATTCGGCTCCATTCAAGCTGAAGCTTATCATTCCAGATAGAGTAAGTCATGAGCAGAATTATTTAGTGTTGGTTACTATATATTTAAACTGTAAGTCTTTGCTAATGGTCAACAGCTTGAAGATCACATCTTTCAGAGTTTGCGATTCTACTGTTATTCACTGACAAGGATTTTTTTTCTATTTTCCGTCCTCTACAGCTCCAGTTCCAAAGGTAGTTCAGGCCTCTGTGAAGCAGCAGAATCATATGGAAGAAACAGTCACCATGAAGGTGCAGCTTTCACCAATGTGTTACAGATTGCTGAAAACCAAATCAAAGGTGCGTCTGCTAAACACTTCTGGATCATATATAGTTCATGGAGAAAGCACCTTACCTTTTCTTTTTCCTTGTTAGGCTTTCCAGATTTTGGTCCCAATGCTCTCTTTTTTTTTCTCTCTAAAACTGCTTCTGTAAAAAAATGAAAAAAGAGATTGTCCTCCTCAAAAGATAGTGCTGAATCAGTCTGCTATTTTGGAGTGAGCAGAAATACTGCAATGCCAAGTTTACAGATATATGAAAAATCACTAAATAAGAATACTCAATGTACGCTACCTAAAAATGGCAATGCTGAATTTAACAAGATTATGTGCAAATCTTAATAAGAAATTACCACATCTATGCCTTTTTGAGGAAAACTGGATCATATGCTACAAATGCTACTTTTCCACAAAGACCAAAAACCAGAGGAAATTCGGAATGTCTTGTCTTTAAAACTCAGTGTTTGCTTGCAGATTTGACTCATGCTTTCCCAGTGTTTGGCTGTGCCAATACTTTGACAGTCTATGCTGCATTTCAAATTTTTCGATGGATAAAATTTTGACAGAGAGTCTTCCCTAATGGCAATGAGTAGAGTTATACTCAGTCTTCTGTCATACCTGCTGGAAATCTTTAACTTCTTTAAAACCATTCCTCTGTCACAGCCCCATTTTTCATGAACATCTTCTTATCAGTATAGTACTGAGAGGGAAAAAGGATAATGAACTAATAATACTGAAAACTCCTTGGTTACAGTTTAAGTGTTTCAAACTGCCTCATTAGGTTTTTAATATTTTTTCTTTTTAAATGTAATTTGCCTACTTCTGTGACGTATTTTAGCTTGTACTTTCCTGTGCTGATGATTCCAGGGCAGCAAAGAAACCTGTGAACATTTGCTATAGTTTAGGTGAGAAAAAAATGTTAAATATTGCTTGTATTAAAATAGTTTTTCTTTTGAATTGTGTAGCAAAGAATAATGGAGAAAATGGTATTTCTCTAGTCAAAGTACAAACAAATGAAGATCACTGGGTCTGGGTTCAAGCTAACACTCAATTTCTCTACCGAAGTGGTTGCTCCGAGTATGTCCTTGCCCAACAGCAAATGTTGAAGTAAGTGTATTTTCCAATATTAAAAAAAAAATAAATCTGTATTTCAGAAAAATGAATGTATTCTTTATGCATAAGATCTTTAAAAGGACTGTAGTGACCTAAGAGAAGAGCTGTCTGAGAAGGGTTTATGAAATGAAAATACATTTTTGTTGTAGATCATATCAAATGGCTGTTATAACCCTAAACAATATTTATTTCTTTTCTTCAGCCTTTTTTCTTCTGAAGTTGAGTGCACACAGATATTAAAACAGAATACTTCAAAAATAAAATGCTTTATTATTAATATGTTTTGACCTTCTTGCACAAAAATGTATTTTTGGGGCTTGTTTTACTATGCAGCCAAAACTCTTTGCTGATTTAGTGTCTTTTTACTACATTTGAACATTTGAACATTTGATTATGCTAAGCTGTTTGGTTTTTTTTTCTTTCCCTCATGGGTGACAGTTGAGCTTATGCCTTTAGTTGTGGATATTCAACATCATCTAAACAGGAATGCTCATACTCATGTCGATAGATACATCTAGTTGGCTGTAGGCTCAGCCTTGGATTTGAAGCCAGTCTCACGGATTCATATTCAGTGATGACCTCTCCACCGGCTTTTACCCTTTCCTTCCAAATAGTTTTTTCTTCCTTCCCGCATGAGATTGTTCCAGTTCCTCTGGGCCTTGTTGGGGTATCTCTTCAAGCTGGTCTGAGGGAAGCCATAAGAGGGTGGACTGAATGAGCAGGGGCCAGGAGGCGTACGCAGCCACCAGCTGGCCCAGTGGAAAGAAATGTGGCTGTTAGCTCTGTTCTTTTCGTTTTGGATACCTTGCAGGTGAGAGAAATAAATGAAAAAGCCTTTGAACTTCCAGAGTAGATATCGCTTGCGGGCAGCAGGCCCAGCATCCATGTGAACAGCAGAGAAGCTCCCACCTGAGGGTGGTGGAACCCTTCACCTTTGCTGCGATAGCACAAGTGTCATCTTGCCGTGTGAGGGAATAAGCTTTTGTTAAGCAGCTGGTTAAAAGGGGCTGTTTCTTGTATTCGGGTTTCTACTTAGAATTTTTGTGTGTGTAACTAAGCATGCTCTTTGATGTTTATTTAGTTACATTTTTACCCCCTCAGTGGTTAAACCCCTTCCTTTGTGCTTGATAGTTCCTGCGGACTGAAGCATTACAAGAGTTGGCCTTGGAGGTTATATTCAGTTCTATCCTCCTAATAGTCTGCAACAGACTTCATCCTTACTACTACTGTTTGTTTGTTTGTTTGTTTGTGTATGCTGTCTTTCTGGGAACATATACTCTCTTGGAGCATTTTCACTAGATACTATTTCACTGTAACAGTCTTCATTTGGGGGTCCAAGCTTTTGTGACTATTGCGTTTTGTTCAGTTCATCGTTCCCCAATTAGACCATTTCCTGAGAAGTAAGTGCTGCAGCAAACTTGTATCCCACCATTTGCACCTCAAGACTATCAATAATAACAATATTTAGCAGAGGACTGAAAATCTTCAATACCTCATGGAAAAACGAGAGAAAATATTCTCCTTTCTTGGTGTACTTTTATTACAGTGGGACACTCTCCCTTTGTAACAACATGAACTCCCTCTACTGGAAAATCCTATACTTGCACTTTGAGTCCATACCCAAGGAAAAACTTCATAATGAGCTAAGAAAAAGCCTTCTGAACCCCTTACTAGCTCTCCAGGGTTTCATGCTCTTATTTAATGTTTCTTATTGAGATGTCCACTCTTATTTGAAGAGGGAAAGGGTGGTTTCATAGCACTGATCCTGCCTGGTCAGGAATCAGCATATTAATGAATTCCAGACAAATCCTGACCCTGAATATTTGGACCCCAAGTTCTGAAAACTGCTGCATTGGGCATGGAAATGCTCAGGCAACTTCCTCTGCCAGAGCTCCCCCCTAATGTTGAGTACTTCAGCTGGAGGTCATGGAAAATTAGTTCACTAGCCATCTTAGAAAACAAAAGACAGCATGAATTAAGTTAGACATGTGAAACAAACCTACGCCCAATATGAACATCTGTGACTATTCTGTATGCTTAATTCAGGCATTTTATTTCCTCTCAGCTAACTCTGCATTCTCAAAATATAAGACCCCCGTGGTTCTCCTTCAGATCACTTTGATCAGAAAGTTTTTATGCATCCAAATAATTCCTTGGTAACAAAATCTATCTCAAAATCTCTCTCTCTATCTATCTCAAAATCTCTCTATATATGTATCTCAAAATCTATCTCTATATCTACTTTTTCCATTTTATCTTTAGATTTCTCTGCACACAAATATTATTTAGATATATTTTAAGGGAAGAACAAAAGTGTAAGGTGGTTCCCATACTGTACTACAATGTTTAAAGTCTTTGTGAACTTTGTGCCTCAAATGGAAGAATAAGTGCATTTCAGAATTTAAATGAAGCAGTGACACAGAAAGGTAGCTATGCCCACATACACGCTGACACCCTGATTCACACACACTCTTTTTTCTCTCGAACAAATGCAAAGGTTATATGAACAAGAGTGTGAGAGTCACTTATTAAGTTAAGGGCAAAGTATCGTTTATAATGTATGTCAAGCCACTCCATTTGTATCAGAGAAAACATCAGTTTAGAAACCTGTGATTGACTTTTTTTTCCCCCCCTATTGTTTTTGAAAGGGAAGAAGACGAACAACTGAAGGTACCAAGTGGTTTTGCCAGTTTGAAAGGAAACGTGGAGGGACTTTCTTATAACAGTGCCATTGAAACTCTGGGCCAGTGGAAGCACCTTAACTGGACAGCAGTAAAAAACGAACAAGATAATGTAAAAGTGAAGCTTGAGCCTCACACAAACGGTGAGTGTTTTATGCAAGAGGAACCTCTCAGTTCTAACACATCACTTTTAGGCATTCAAAACAACTGCACCACAAGCAGCAGCTGGACTTTAAGAAACTCAGGCTCTTGTCCTATGAGCCAGCGAGTGAACGCATGTTCAAACAGGAGAGCTGGATCATTCTACAACAGAGACCAAAGCTTCTTAAATTTAGCATCAACCTGCCCTTCCCACTGGGGGAGCGCAGAGGGCTGCCAGTCTTACTCAGGTGTCCAACAGCGTTGTGCCGAGAACTATGCGACGGACCATCTGAAACTGCAGAGACCGTTTGTGTCCTCGGAGCCTCTCTACGATGCACCCTTTCCCTTGGAGATGCCTATCAAAACCGAACACGATTCTGATTCCGAAAACATCGCCGATAACTACCTGGCGTCGCAAAACCGAGCCTGGCTGGATGAGAACGGCTCGGTGAGAAAGCCGGGGTTTAGCTACCCCAGTAGAGTGAACCTCAAAACAGAACCAGACCTCTGTGCGCCAGCCTCACCCTGTCAGAAACCACGGCACTGCCTTTACGCGCCGCATAACTGGCAATGCATCGTGGCGAATCATCCCAACAACCCAAACCTGAACAGATCTTGCAAGGGCTCACGTAGCAAGGAGGTGGCCCCGTTTTGCCCTCAGAACTCCTCCGCATGTTTGGAAAGCTTGCCCGACCTGCCGCACATGGCGTGCTACAGCCACTTCTACAGCCCCAGCCCAGGGGAGGAGAAAGAGCAGAATAATGAGGTTTTTAAAATGCCGTGGGAATTTAAAAACCCCTGCTTGGTTCAAGCAATCAAGCGTGAGCCCCTGGATTCTCCACCGTTGTCCAACAGTGGACAGAACAGAGTACACGTGAGCTTCCCAGAAAATACGTTTGCAGGTCCTGTGCCTCATAAAACCACTGAATGTACATTTTTACAATAGATTTTATAACATTTGGAATATTTATAATGTTAAACGCAAGAAGTTGTAGATTCTCATCCACTTGGGTTAAATGAGTTTCTAAGATTAAAAGCCAGTGGAAAGAATTTGAGAGTGTGTGTGTGCATGCATCTGTGTGTGAGAAAAACCAGACACAGACACACACACACTTCATCCGCCCACCCCCTGCCCTTCTCTTAGTGATATTTGGAAAGAAAGGAAGATAAAACCTCAGGCACAGAAAAATAATCATTACTGACTGCACAGGTATACCTGCTAATTTGTCTTCATAATCTTTCCTTTCTTGTCTACAGTTCGTTATCAAGGTCTAGCTATTTCTGTATCCTGCCTTTGTCCTGTTTGTTTTTCTCAAGCTGATGCGATGCCTCTGTGTGAAGAGAAAATGTTTACGGTCTCCAGTATGCCCAGTTACCTTAGGAGTTTTTGCACCCCCCCCCTTTTTTTTTTTTTGTCTAGTCTAAGAAGATGCATCAGCTATTCCTTTATCTCAACAGAAATTAATGCCAACAGGCAAGGGCTTCCCAATACAATATTTCACTTCAAAATGAAGTTCTTCCCAAGTTTTCTTGATAATACTAATGTTTTAGTGCCCATATTTTTCGATTTTAAAGACATCAACCTTTCATGTTGCTGTTTGAAAGACTGAACAATAGGATGTTATCCACTTCTATAAATGAGTTACAAAGTGCTGCTAAATGTACATAAGAAAATATTTCTCCAATTATTTTCCTTGCCGTCACCTGTAACATTAACAAAAGAAATGCACTTTTTTATTTGATAGTATCTCTGACTGATAGCAGCTTGTTAGACATCGCCACCTTATATCAAAACCAAATCCCACACTTAAGATGAGATACGTTATTTTCAAAAGCACCCTGCTTTCATTCCCAAAAGAAAATCTTAATCTCACCCAGAGCAAACTGGAGGATGTATACCTTTCAAAAGCACTTTGGTGCTTTTGAAAACAGATCCATACAGTTTCCTTTGAACCCAGGCAGTAACGTATTTTCAGAAAAAAAAAAAAAAAGAAAAGAAAGAAACCAAGAAATCTACAACTTCTGGTTTGGTTTTTGTTGTTGTTGTAGTTTGACTCCTGCACTAACTTTCATTTAAAAAATTGCACTATTTCCACTTTGTATCAACTTCACGTACATAAAAACCGCATCATTTAAAAAAAAAAAGCTTAGATGTACATGTGCTTTTTGAGAGAAGCCCTATAATGAACATTTTCTTTCTCAAAATGTTATAAAAAATTATAATGTCGTCTTTCCTATATCTACTAGTCACTAAGAGAATGGCTTTACATGCCAGAAAAGTGGCATGAACTTCTCCCAAATGCTATAAATACGTGGGATAAATGTTTTCAGGTAGAGGAATGGTTCTGCACCTGGGATCCCTCTCTTCTCCAAGACTGCCTGTCTTTTGATAGAAATGACTGCCTGTACATTAGAGCTGGCAGACGTAAAGATGTACGTTCTCTGCATGTCATTTAAGCGTGTGTGAACAATGGTTTGATGTGAAATGCTGCACTTTTCACTGAAATGGTTTAGATAATGTAACTTTTGATGACTGTCCTGCAGAAGGCAGTATTCCCAGCAGAAAGGCAAGAGTGGACAGTAAAGAAGTGCAATAATGTCTTACCGTAGCTCAAGTTAAACCTGCCATAGTCCAGCTGACCATACCCAAGCCATGAGAACTTCTCTCTTTTTTTGTGTGTCTGAGGCAAATCAGCTCTCTGTCAGATATGTGCTGCCGCTTATTTGAGGCAGTCTGATATCCTTGGCTTGATACTCTTGCAGACCCCCTTCAGAGATGAGACCATGATGGTTGAATTTACGCCGCTCTCTGATACACCTCTGTTCATGTCACGTAAATTTAATCCCAATCACAAAAATACTTCTGGGCAATCAAACTGGGTGCTCACGTAGAGTGAGACTGTCAGATATCAGAGGCGCTGCACAGCTCAGCCTTGCTGATCCAGCTGATCCAGCGGTTCCTTTTAGACTCTCTCAGAGCAGCTCTCTGAGGCTGTAGCTTGGCGTTCAGCGGTGGCACAGCCTATGTCCCAACGCCAAACACTCTGCCGGGGCAGCCCGGCCACTGGGAGGGTCGCGCTGGGAACCCCACAATGTTCTCGAATCCGGGTCCTTGTGCATCTCCCTGGTAGAAACAGGACAGCGTGGGGACAGGGTAGGGTGGGACTAGATGGCTGGGGCAAGTGGAGGACACACCAGCGTCGCTGCTGACAAGCTGCTCGTTAAATTCCACGCTTGGACTCACTGCCACAGCCCTCTGAACGA
Source organism: Pampusana beccarii (assembly GCA_013399365.1). Lineage (NCBI taxonomy): Eukaryota > Metazoa > Chordata > Aves > Columbiformes > Columbidae > Pampusana > Pampusana beccarii. Next base: position 345,774 of record VWYH01002074.1, read on the forward strand.
GAGCACCCGGGCCTGGTTTCACACTACCTTGCACCTTCTCTCATCATTTACATTGCTGTAACAGGACTGTAAAACACTATTATACCCCTCTGGGCATGCTGGTGCCATGTCACACAGGTCTAAGTGGTCACACTGGGTACAACTCTGTAGAGCGGGGGTGTCAAACTCATTTTCACCGGGGGTCTCATCTGCCTCGCGGTTGCTTTCAAAGGGCCAAATGTCATTTTAGGACTGTGTAAATGTAACTACTCCTACAGTCCTAAAATGACATTCGGCCCTTTGAAAGCAACCGTGAGGCTGATGTGGCACCCGGTGAAAATGAGTTTGACAGCCCTGCTATAGAGCGCTGTGCCAGTGAATGCTTTGTCTGGGCTTGGAAATATTTCCTGGCCTGACTACAGTGGGAGAACTGTACCGGCCAGATTTCTCTCTTCAGTGAGGGTGTAACTTATACTAACAACAGAAGTTCTCTATAGATCTCTCCGTTACTGAATAAAGGTTGTTTTGTTGACATAACTCTATCTACTCTAAGGCTTTCCTGGTTTACTTCAATTGAGATGATCTTTTGATGTCCCTTCCAATCCCTAACATTCTGTGATGACTTTTCCCATGTTTCCAACAAGCCCAGTCACATTTTACACATCTTAATTGACATTAAAGAGGTAGATTAAGTTTCTACATGTAAGAGAATCTAATCTGACATAAGACACGTAATGGCTTTCTTCTAGGCAGATAGATGAATGTGTGACTCAAAAGTGAGATGTCACCTTCTGAGTCCCCGCTGAGTGAACGCAGTCAGGTTTGCTTCCTTATTGTACCATAAAGCCTGAACCCAAGAAAAACACACTTATCCTGCACACCACATTTGAATTTGGTCCACTTAATTTGTGGCAGAATCGTTGCTCTAGGTCTCACATAAAAAATGTGGTGTAAGTGGAATTCCTTCCAGTCTAAGTTATGACACACATGCAGCAATCTCCTAAAAACGGTGCCTATGTAGAGAACGGCAGCTTATCCTATTTTTGGATAATCACTAACCACTGTTGACAGTACATAAAGACCAGTTCCTTCTAAGTTCTGGGTATATCACAGCATTTGGAAAGAACAGAGGACACGAGTGCTAAAAAAAGGAACCTCTTGCTATCTGCTTTTAAGGCACAGATATTCCTTCATCCTCTCCACACGACACGTGCACTGGATTGAGTTTGGACTGAAATCCAACATCGCATTGTGCCCTGTTAAATTGCCACTGATTCAATCTTATAAAACCTCTTTGTACGCAGACGTTCATGATCCCCTGATGCCAGTCAGTAAATAGCATGAAAGACGGAGCAGTTGTTTTAAGTGGTTACATTTTCTTAGCAGTTGTTGTTGCTTTGGTATTGTTTTAAAAACTAGCACTGAGAAGTAGGGTTTAAGATGTTTTCAATCACTGGTGTTTAGCTTTTCTCCTTAATGAGGTGGTATTTGCATCCCTCAAGTGCAGCCCTAAAGTCTGTTTTAGGAGCCTCCCAATGCATCTATTGTACCAACAACAAAAAATTCTTCTTGTAGAAGAAATGCCTAGTGAAACGCTTGCCTGATATGAACTTGGAACATTCAGGCTGAAAGAAATGCCTTTCTTTTTCCAGCACGTGCCTCCAACACCTGACTGATGATAGCATTCAAACTTCTTCAGCCATAAACTCTCCAGAGGCTGAGAGAGAATGAACTAATGAATTCTGGTGTTTGGGGAGTGTATTTTTGGGGATGGAAGGTGAGGAGTTCTAAAAGCTCTGAGAACGTGTCTCCATCTGAGCTGTTACTCGGTGCACAGACAGCATAGGCTGTTACTAACGCTGAAGCTGCTGATTAAGGTCTTATCTTTGCTGAGAATGTGGCCTGATTTTAGCTATCAGCAAACAGCTGCTGAGCACCATACAAATGCTAGTCCTACGGAAGTACACCATTGTAAGCCACTATTTTTACTGAAAACCAACTTGATTTGAGTGGAGGGTAAGCTTGTGCAGCAAAAATTTTCATGCTGCTTCTAAGGTTTGCTGGGATGCAGTTACACCACTGGCTGGAACTGGGGCAGACCTCTGTAGATAACTCTTATCAATAATTTATACTCACTTTAGACCCTTTGGATACCATAGCAGAGCTTTGTTTTGAAAATCTGAAGTGAGGGCAGCAGTGCGCAAGGGCTAAGCTGGTTTCAGTTCCTCCTCAGTTTAGAGACTCAGTGGAATGAAAGATCGAGGGACTGCACCTAAATCCTCTGTAGGAAAGACTGACTTCCCACTCCTTGATTGTAACACGGTAATGTGAAGTATATCTCCATGTTTTAATCACCCTAACATGGTAATGTGAAGTATATCTCTATGTTTTAATCACCCTTCATTAGAACACGGTGATACAGTCTTAAAATCCTTAGAACTGAGTCTCTTCTGGATGGCACAGGGAGGCCTGGCATTTGTGCATCAGCCAGGTCAGTAAGACTTTAGGTGCTGATCCTTTGATACAGTATTGAGATTGACAGGGCATGTGCAATTCTTCCGGAAATCACTAATGCTTAAAGTACTTAAGTGGGAGGCAACAAGCCTGAGGCAGGGAATATTCTGTGGGATAAGATCAGTTTCTGCTGCCTAGAAGCCTTTCTTAACTCTTTGTGTTGAAGCCATATTGGAACTTAAGTGGGAGAGCCTCACCCACTGTAGTTATTTTGGAAAAGCTATTGTCTTAACAATGTGTGATGTTGTAATTGAAATAGTTAAAAAGACACGATTTCCCCTACTTACAGGTATATACATTGCCTTAGGTAGTGGGGCGAAGGTTTACATACTCATTTTCTTTCATCAGCGTCATGTAACTAAAAACCCCATCATCAGAATGATGGAGGAATAGAGCTGTTCTACTTTTCTTGTCTTTCTGCTCTCTTCCTCTTTTTGTCTCTACTGTCTTGTAAACATTCGAAATGGAAAGACTTCTCTGATTATATTGAGATAAAAACCCTAAACCAGATTGTAGAAAATTTCTCGCTAGAAAAGGTGCTTCTTTCCCTGGAGCTTCTTTCTCTTTTAAATCTTGCAAAGTCCAGTGTGAAATCGTGTGTCACACCTGCAGCAGACTTCTGTAACGTGTGGTGAGCAAGGAGATTCTGCAGGTGGCCACACTCAGGATGTAGTCACAAAGTTTTTATCTTGCTGACTCCTATAAGAGGGCTGCTGGTAGCTTATATTCATAGAGACTACCATCCTGACAAATACATCTTTATCATGTTTGAATACATGTGGGATATGTTCTTGCTATTATAATTACATTTCCCTATCGTGCTGTCGGAAACGCTTCTGAACAAAATTGTCAGTGACAGGCTGAAAGATATACTAAAATCAGAAAGATTTTGTTTGTTTTCTTCCCTGATTATGGAGATCCAAGCACTTGCCTGTGCTTAGGCAAAGACTTTCTTTAGGTGGAGGTTTGGAGAGAAAGTAAAAAAAGATTGTTAAAACAAATTTTGAGGAGGAAAAAGATCACCTTGATGGACATATTGTTGTTAAGGGGTAATTATCCTGTGACTACAGCCTTAATTCTCCACCCACTGCTCCTAACTCTGTGTCCTGAAATCATGTCCTTATTTTTTCTGTAGAACTGAATTTGTGAATTTTCAGGCTGAAAATAATTTCTTGAAAACAGGGTTTGAAGTGCTTCAGTACGAAGTTGTATTCATCAATCAGACAGAAAACATCATTCTAGGAGTCATGAAGTGCTCCTGCTCCTTTCCTGGGGTTACCCTTTGAAACTCCGTCAAATTTAGTGCCTGCATTAACTCTCTTTATGCTGGTCATTGTAGCTCAGTTGTCCAGTCTGAAGTTTCTCAGGATTTATTTGATGCAACAGGGCTCCAGTGACAGCTGTACAGCAAGCAAAACTTCCATTTTCACACTTGCATTGGTAGAATTATGGTATTCTAATGACTAATACAAAAATATGGCAGAAGGTAATGGAAAGAACATCAGCTGCTTAGACAGTCACACTAATTGTATTTAGCTAATTAAAAGGCTAAGTTAAAAAAAAAAATCAGATGAAGTTCTGGTCTAGAGCTCCCCATTCTGCACAGGAGGTTGTCAGGAATTACACTGCTGTTCTGCCTCTTTTTAGGTCACACCTTGATCTCTCCCTTCTTCATCCCACTACTCTCCCTTCTGAACCTTTCTTTTTTTTTTTTTTCTCTAACTTTTGGACCCTATGTGTCCTCCCTTTGTCCATTTAAAGTGTGAGATAAGGAGAGGCAAGTATCGACTGTTGTGTGGTTTTAAAAAAAAAAAAATTGTCTTTCTAAGAAAGAACGCAAGAAGTTATCTCAGTTCTCAGAAACAGTATTCAGTTTTCTTTCTGCTCTTATAGCCAAAAAGTTTTTTCCTTGACATGGTCAACAAACTTCTCTCTTCTGAAAGGGTCCTTCCTCATTCCCCTTTCCCCTAGACAGCTTCTTAAGAAAACCAAAGAACACTTTCTTCCTTAGTATCAGCTGTATCCATAAAAAGAAAACAAAAACATTTTTGCTTTTTCTTCCTCTGGCTTTTCTACATTCTTGATTTTACAGTATGATACATTGTGGCCTCCATTCTTCCTATTTTCTGCATCTGTACCTTTATTTCGAGTTCAGGCATGCTTCAAAAGTTTTGCCAAAACAACATTAGGCAGAAGTGCAATCCCCTATTTGCTCCCTGCCCTCCTTAAGAAGACAGAGGTACTCGTTAGTTACAGCCGTACCCGTAAGACAGAAAAAAAAAAAATCACTTTTCTGGTGAAATGTCCTCTCTTCAGGAGGCTGCACTGCCAAGAAACTCTGAGCTGCCACCAGCAGTTCAGTTCTGCACGTGTAGATACCGCCAAATCCTTTTGTGTTTACACCTGGTCTCTCTTTCAAAAAATCAAGGAACCCTTTTTCTCCTTTGTTGCTTCTCTCATTTTTTTCTACACGTGTTTATTCTTTCACTGTGCGATTGCACTTTTAATTAGGTTGGGGTTTTTTTTGCCTCAGGAGGGTATGGAAGAATTAAACAACACGTACAACGCAGTGTTTTCAATAAGTCCACTTTAGATTTAGAAACACAAATAATTATAAAGCATTTTAATGTGACTTCATAATTCATCTTGAAAATGGGTATAATTTGCCATCAAACTCCACTAACAATCCTGTATTAAAACTGCCTTTCCTCCTTCTCCTATGGAAATACAGTGGAGAACAAGATGTCCCTGCTCAATGCAGGGATTTGGACTAGATGCCCTTTCAAGGTCCCTTCAAACCCAAATGATTCTATGATTTAAAAAAAAAGGTGCATAGAGGTTCACCAACAGTTTTGGCCTAACTGGTATCGTACGACATTCAAATTTAAAGGCACATTTCTGGAGAAAACGCCACAAACACCTGAGCATTAGCTGAAAACGTGCAGATTTGTGTGCACAAGGTCTGCATGTAGCCGTGCAACCTGGGCACACACACTGGCTACCGGGACAGCCGAAGCATTAAGGCCGGCACAGACCCAGCCCCAACACACGTCAACCCCCCTGCTCCCGCGAAGGCAGAAAGAGTTAATATGAATATACGTGTGGTAATACGTAACCTAACCAGCATCCGCCATATGGCTTCGTGTTCGAGTGTAACAGATGCCACGATGTAGCACTAGCGGGTTCATTAAAAACAGGCAGTAAAAACTGGGTTTGATATTATGGAATTTTGTTAAAACCGGTGCACTTTTCTGGTTTTGTTTTTGTTTATTTTTTTTTTTTTTTTTTACTGTTTTCTCAGTCTGCTTTTAGAAGGAACTCTCAAGTGTATTTCTTAAATTATATTTTACATTTATTACCAGTTGGAAGTGTAAAGTTAAGACATTTTAAAATAAATATTTGCATTTAAATTAAAACCCTGGTGGAGTGTGTTTCCTGCCCCTTTCCTCGGGGCCGGAGGTTGCAAGCCCCAGGGCTGAGCTGTGGGCCCTGGACTGGGACTGGGGCCTGGGACTGGGACTGGGAACTGGGGCTGTTTGAACGCCTGGAGAAAAGGAGGCTGAGGGGAGACCTGATCACTGTCTACAGCTACCTGAAAGGAGGTTGTAGGGTGGAGGGTGTTGGTCTCTTCTCCCAGGTAGCAAGTGATATGACAAAGGGAAATGGCCTCAAGTTGCACCAGGGGAGGTTCAGATTGGATATTAGGAAAAAATTGTTCACGGAAAGGGTTGTCAGGCATTGGAACAGGCTGCCCAGGGAAGTGGTGGAGTCACCATCCCTGGAGGGGTTTAAAAGGCATTTGGATGACGTTCTTAGGGACATGGTTTAGTGCTAGAGTTAGGTTATGGTTGGACTCGATGACCTTAAGGGCCTCTTACAACCAAAACGACCCTGTGATTCCCTGACTCCCGCTATTTCCCGCTATTTCGCTTGCCCTGGCTTCGCCCGGGCCGCCAGGGGGCGCCAGGACGCCGCCGGGGAGGGCGGGGCTGCCTTTCCGGGAGGGAGAGCTCAGGCTTCCCATTGGTTGAGAAGAGCGCCTTCTTGCCTATTGGCTACGTGCCCATGGCGGGGGCGTGGCATCGGGGGCTGTCTCCTCGTTGCCGTGGAGCAGCGGAAATGATGTGAGGGGCCGACACTTCCCGTCGTTACCGGCCCGGTACTGGCGGCATCGGGACTGGGAGCCCCGTTGAAACAGGCGCCTGGAGGCAGAGGGTGAGGGCGGCGCTGAGGTACCGGCGTGTCTCCAGGGGTGGGCGGGAGCAGCGGTGCTCTCCGGGGGCCGGGCTCTCCGTGGAACCTTTCCGGAAAGATAGGCAGGGAGGGTACCCTTACCGCAAGGCGTGAGGCTGTAAGGGTGTCCTAGTGACCAAAGACGGGGTTTCATCGAGAAGGGCTGTGAAGCCAAATAATCAATTCATCCAACGCATCCCTCCTGTCCCTGATTGTTTGCTGAAAAGTGCCGTGTAAACAAGGGCTGGATTTGTTTGCTTTTTCCTCATTGTATGCAGTGAACCAGTTTTGCAGGTTGAGCACTGGAGCTGAAAAACTTAAGCTGGAAGAAGACAAACCGGAATCTGAAAAAAAAAAAAAATAATATTGTGAAGTGAGTGCATTTCTTGGTGGCTTTTCAGACTATATGCTAAAACACAGGCCTAAGGTATTAGAGACTGTCCTCTTAGAAAGACAGAGCTTATCTAAATGTAATGTGGCAAATGAGCGAGAGAAGCTGTTAATGTGGAGAATGATGTGGTCAGTCCATGAAAGAGCTACTTGTCTGGGGATTTAGTGCATTCAGCTTGTTCTTGAGCAGTTACAGGTGCAATATAATGGTCCTTAATTGTAGTCTCAAATCTCTATCAGGTATTTCTCATAGCCTGCTGTAAAGGCTCATTTATCTTTAAAGGCTACAACTCTGTCAGAATGTGTTAAATTTGTCTATGGTATTGTTCTAACAGTCTGGTGCATTAAACTTCTGGGACAGTATGTCAAGAGAATACACAACATTAGCATATATTAGTCACTGCTTTTTTAGCTAAAAATACAGATCTACAATTATTTCTTATTATCATCTTCTATTCATTGTTGTGATGGTATATGTCTGTATATGGATCCTAATGACATGCAGGTGTCTTTTTCCATTGTTTTTCTGATCTCTTTGATGAAACAATGAACAGCGTTGCAGTTATTCTAGGGCATAGTTTTGTCTCTGTTCTTTTCTAGTCACTGTATGTTTATCCCTTTTTCTTGACTTTCTAGCCTGGAGAAGCTTAGGAAACTAAGAAACCAGAAAGCGATGGTAGGAGGGAAGGGGGAAGCTCTTAAAGGTTTGTACCACCTGGTACATTAAAATAGACATTTAAATATCATTTGAACAGGTTTGCACACTATTTCTTGTCACTTCAGTAGTGTGCTGCTTTCCTAGATGTCACACATATTGTACTGTTTAAATCAAAGAAAACATTGAGAATTATGCTGTAGAAACGGATGTATTTCTAGTTCTTATAACTCAGCAACCACAGAATATCCTTAGCACAACTGAAGATGTGCTTTCAATTTATCTTTCCAGGTTTGTAAAATTCCCTGTATGGGTTCTATAAAGCTTCAGTCTCGCTATTGTGGTGCAAAGTATAGAAAGGTAACATTTTTCCATATTAAGTATATACGCAAATTTAATTATAAATCTGTGATTCTTGTAAAGTTCAATAATTGATTTCACATGGCTTCAAGTGCTTAGTTAACTTAATGGTAGATTTATAAGAGTAACTTGCTTGAGAAATGCCAAGAAAAAGATGATGTGGGAATCTCACAACTCTGTTTTGTACAGCATGTAATTTTAAACATAAAGGTAAACCCTTGCTAATTTTGGAATTAATGTTGGAATTACACAGAAGTCACAGATGGTGAAAGAATGCAAACTTCTGGGCCATTTCTTGCTCCCTTTGGGATTTTACTGCCATGACTGTATATCCCAGTGGCATACAGCAGCTGGATGGTCTCTGCCCAAATTAGATGCTCTTTCTGCCTACACATTCCCTTCTTGGTTTTCATTCTGGGGAACAGTTCCTGTCCCTGCTTGTTGTGCAGGGTCCTGCATTGGGGAAACGGCTCTTGCATTTTGCAACGGAGTTGGAGTTGTGACGGAGTTAGGATAGGAAATGCTTTTCAGGTGCCTCTGCACTATTTGCTGCCTAGTCTGGTTTGGTGTTCTCTACCCACTATATGTGACACACACACCCACATAATATGCACGTGCTCCGATGTTTCTGGTTGTTGTGATCCATGGTTCCTACCCTGGTTGTTGCTGATGCTTAGACCTCAATACACTCCAGTCTCTCCAGCTGCTGACTCTACAGGTGCACAGGCCCCAGTGACATGTGGTCTCCGTAGAATNGGAGCCTTCTCTTCTCCAGGCTGAACAACCCCAACTCTCTCAGCCTGTCCTCACAGCAGAGCTGTTCCAGCCCTCTGATCATTTCTGTGGCCTCCTTTCCAACAGGTCTATGTCTTTCGTGTGCTGAGGACTCCAGAGCTGGACACAGGACTCCAGATGGGGTCTCACCAGAGCGGAGCAGAGGGGCAGAATGACCTCCCTTGATCTGCTGGCCACGCTTCTATTGATGCAGCCCAGGATACAGGTTGGCTTTCTGGGCTGTGAGTGCACATTGCCAAGTCACATCCAGCTTTTCATCCACCAGTACCCTGGAGATACCCACAAATTTCCTAGTATTCAAATGAAGGGCAAAAAGAAATGGACAGAAGCATCTTCAGGATGCAGCTCTGCAAAGGGATTGTTTACCCCTGTGATGAAAGTGATGAATGTTTTTCTTTTTTTCCAGGGCTGTGTAGACTTATGATTACCAAGCATCATTGCCTCATCTGGAGGGCTTCTGTGATACCTTCCCCTCCTCCATAGGGCCAGGTAGTTGCAATTGGGGCTGTTTTCTTTTACGGGATCCACTCCAAGGATCTATGTGCCTGTTTTACTTCTTTCTCTCTAGCTCATCCTACAAACATGACTTATGAGACATGTCGACTTTGGATTCTGTCTCACTCATTCTCACTCACTTCAATCCTGCTACTTTCAAAGGGGGATTCAAATTATGCCAGGAAAACACAAATCCAGGCTTCTGACCTTTTAGCACCTGACCAGCAGTGTCCACAAAGACACCAGGTAAGAAGACGTCATGGAAATAAAAGGAAAAACGTGCCTCGGAAGTTCTGTCATCCTACCAGTTACTTCTTCAACAGGCTTGCATAAGCTGAGACCTCCTGTTGCTTCTGTTTTCCTGCCTTGGCCAATTTCCTTGAATCAACTTCTGGCTTTTCCTTACTCTCAAGGAATCCCTTTGCCTTATCTTGCTCCCAGGTAGTAGAACTGGAACAGAATGAGTCCTCTGCCTGTTCCTGTTTATCTAGAAGTTTCTTCTTCAAGAAATAACCTTCATAAGGTAGACATTGGTAGCCTGCAGAGCAGCGTCACTTCCAGTGCTTGCCACCCGTCAGCACTAATACAGCTATACCATGACCTTTGGCACTGAAGCAGGAATTTTGGGGCTGCACCAGAGCCCTTTGAACCAATTTCTTGTTTTCTTGAAAAGCTGTTGATAAAAATCCAGACTAGAACATGCTCTGGTGTTCCCAGCCAGTTTCTTGGTCTGTGCTGAATCTCTTTTTGTAGCGCATGAAGCCTGCTTCCCACTGAGACGAGTCATTCCAGTCCAGAGCCACTTGGGTGATTTTTCTGCAGCAGTAAGGTGCCTTTAGAAAGTGCTGGAGCCAGCTGTTCTGCACGAAAGACAGTGAAGTATAGCAGGTTTGGTGGGAAAGGGAGACATCCTTCATAGGAGACAACTTGGAAAATTTCTTAGGCTCCAGCTTTTTTAGTTTGGTACCTTGGACCTATTAAGTGTCCTCAAAATGCTCCCCAGAATTATTACATTTCATTTGAGTGGATGTGTGATCCAAATGGATGGATTCCTTAGTAGGAAAGGAATGGGGAAATTCTTTTGAATGGGGCCTTTTACTGAAGAAGCTCTTTTGAGCCCAAAACTTTGGAGCTTTTTTTTTTTTTTTTTTCCCAAAGACAACACACATAGTGACCATCTCAGCCTTCTGGGGAGGTGATGTTCAAGCAGTAACTGTTGGAAGTCTTTCTCTGTTACATCCTTAAAGATAATTTTCAAAGTTAATTTTCATCCAAGGCTGTTGGCTGAGGTGGTCTCTGATGTTATTATTCCTGCTCTCCCACCTCACCCAGCAACAATAATCCACTGCCCTTTGGGAGATGATGCCCAAAGTGCTTTGGGAGCACTCCGTGTTCCCGTGTGCTTATGCTGTGGAGACCATTGGTCTCTCCCCAGGTATTTCATACCAGAAGAGCATTTAGAAAATGTTGCTGAACTGTCAGTAGGGGTCTCTTTGATTTTTTGCTTGACAGCTTCTCTGCACAAGAGATGTTTAGTCCATAAATGCACAATTGGCACTTGGCTGCCATTGCCCTGACACCAGATACTCTGGCCAAGGCAATTGGGAATAACATTATAACGCTGTTTTTTTTAGGCGGGATGCCTTTCTGTCTATGGATACAAACCCCAACTGTATGATCTCTTTGAACACTGCTTGGTATCACTGACAGCATCATTTTATGTATAGGCGCTCCCATCAATGACGGCTACCCCCCTTGTGCCTGTATGTACTTATAAATTTGAAACATAAAGGACACACGAGGCCTGTCTGCACACAATGAGCTGGGGCTGGCAGAGGAGTTAGGAGTAAATTGGTATTGCTACAGTTTGAGGGAAAAGTCTTCTGGTAAAAGCTAAAAGCTCTTGCCTCCAGGTACCTTTGTAAACATACCCTAAAGAGTAACAGGTACAGGTAACAGTGCTGCTTGAGTATTATAATTGCGCTAAGAAAATCTTACGCTAGCACTTTCCAAAGCAATCTCAGATAGCTTGTTAACTTCTCTTCTTCCAAGTTGCTTCTTCAAAGTTATTGCAGGAGCTGGTGTGTGACAGGAATCAGTAATGACTTATTTTTGGTCCAGTTTTTCCACTGCATCCCTCTCCATCTGTAAATGGTGGGATGGAGGGGAAGGTGTTGAGAATGTTTGACTCTCAAGTTTGACTGACTGTTTGTTTCACTTCAACAGCTGTACAAAACTTGAAAGGGAAGACTGTTGGTGTCGAGTGAGGCCACTGAGCAGAGGGAGCTGCATGTCCAAAGCAGTTAGGGGTAGTTTATTTTTGTAGGGAACTCATTGAGGAAGATGCCATACTGGAGACAAGTGTGAAGAAGTTGTAACTGAAGATGTCCTGAGGATACCCTGAAAGAAGGTGGCAGCTAGAAAATGAAAAGGCAAGGAAAAAAGACCATTGATGTTAAGCGAGAGGGACCCCTGAACCACAGAAAACAAAAATACAGAAATAAACCCACCACCTCCTTAAAAACAGCTGTACAAAACTGAAGTAGATTATAAAAGTCGATCTAATATTTTTACTTAATTTTAAATTCTGTATTAAAAATTAATACATTAAACTCTTATAAAAGTAAGGCACATGCAAAACATGTTGTGCAACTTCTGACTTTCAACTCTTATAAACTAACAAGCATTTTTTTTATTTGGCATTTCTAAAGAGTCATTTTTTTCTCCATGCAGGATATGTGGTAGAAGGTTAAGTTTGACATTGTGTGTCATCAATCTAGATTCTGTGCTTTCTGTACTACAGTAAGCAGAGATGGTCATATCGTACAGTCATACAAAATAAAAACCAACTCAAGTACAGATTCTGAAGGTGATGACCAACATACAAAATTAAGAATGTGACATTATATCCATTATAATACATCAATAATCTTATTCAGTACAGCATGATTTGGCAGCTCCAGTCTGTGTAACGCCAGTGTGCAGTTCCGGGATATCAGTGTCATACGATGCTGAAGACCATGGAAAGATACTGCTCATAGGACACTTGAATCCAGCCATCTTGATCAGTATCGTATCGTCGGAACACATCAGTCAGCCTCTGAAAAGGGGGAAAAAAAACATACGTTTTTGTACATCGGTAAAGTTCAGACTGCCGTGTCTGCCCCATGCCACTTAGGTTTCACTTTCTGCTCATCCCCTCTTAAACACTTTTCAATCTCGTGCATTAGAGCACAAGCTCTTTGCCATGTCTCGTGCTTCAACTGTGCAGCAGATCAGATTTTAAAACTAGCTTATGATGCGATACTCAAGGCTAGCTATGCACTTCTCTGTAGACCAGGCAGGGTTTTTTATAACTGGCTTTAAAGGAGGAAGAAACAATGCACAGTTCTCATGAGATGTTTGAGGGTCCCCTGGAGACAGAACTTTGTTTGTGTGTCATCTCCTAGCCATATATGCTTTGTGTATCAGCAGAATCTGCTTTGTCTCTGTAAAACCTCAGAAGTGCTCTGCAGTACAAACTATGGACTAAAATAACCACCACCATGGTGTCACCAACACCAGCTGTATGATATTCCACTTCAAAACCCTCTTTATCAGAGGTTAAGTTTATAGCAGAGTATAACTGGCTTCTATAACAAATTAATATAAAGGCAACTGATGTTTCAGCAGACTTACAGCTACACAACAGCTGTATGCAGATACCAGCGATAAAACTTTCACAGGGCACTCCTTTCTTGCCTATCAGAAGACATCTTAAGATACTGTTGCAATGATGGCCAATGTCAGAAGAGCAGCCTTCTTCCTGTCCTACTAAAACTGAGCTTGTCCACTGCTACAGCTTCCCAGCTTTTCCCTGAACTCTTTCTTACATTTCAGAAAAGTCAGAGATGCTTAGAGAAACCTTAAGCACTGAGGTGAGGAATCACACAGTGACTGATTTCTAAACAAAGTAATACACCTGTAAAACTACAGTTCTCTCTCTCTGTCCACACTTGCATTTCTGTTGCAGAAAGGGCTGGTGAGGTTGTGCTTGGTCTTTTTTTTTAAAAAATGTATTTTACTACCATTGCCCCTGCAGGATCACCAGTGACAAAAGACAGAATACTTGAGCCACTAGGTCAAATTCATTTTAGTCACAGCCTTAAACAGAGAGACAAAAAACTCTCACTTCACATACAAGAATAATGAGCACCACAGGACATGACACACTCCAGATTTAACACACCCAAGGTCCAAAGGAAGTGTATGTATTAAAGTAATGGATATAGTGTTAAGTGTTTTCCTTTTAAAACACTAGGACTATTTTACTTTTTTTTTTTCCCCATAAAAGTATTTAATAGGTCAAAAAAAAGTATCAAATTTACTTGTAATGCAAATGGATAACAAGTGAAGACCAATAAATGAAGATGTTTCTAGCACCTCTCATATACTTTATTCAAATGATTTATTTATAAGCAAGTTCTAGATCCAATATCATAGTTAAATTGAGAACCATAAAACTTAAAGGTGATTTGTTTTCAATTGACATTAACGTCTCCTTTCTTACCTGTAAAACAACACAGCACTGAATAAAGTCATCAAAAGCAACTTGTCCTCTTCCTTGTCTGTCAAATTTCCGAATAAGGATATCATAGAATTGATCAGACAGTCGGTAACCTTGGGAAAGAGAAGTACTTTAAAAGGTTTCAATTACTACAGTTGTTCCATAAAAAGAATGAGGCTGTGTAGCAGGCGTGTAAAACAAAACCAGAAAACGGTAAGTTACAAGAAAATGTGGTTTTTTTGGCCAAATATCTCCACTGCTCAACAAAGGTGTTAAACTAAAATGCATGCATTAAAAACCGTGCTTAATAATAATTACAGAGAGAGTCGCAGTAAACATAATTGCTGATTAAAGTGACTGGTTCGTTGAGGGAACGGTTTAGGGCTGCAGCTGAAGTTTTTATAAGTGAAGTCAATTGAATAGAAGTTCTTTTGCCGTCAGAATGTTACTATAGCATAGACAGCTGGCTTCATTTTAAAAAGCAGCGAGCTCTAGCAAGTACTTTTGTAACTTCAGACATTTACCTAAAGTCTTGGTAACACTCTCAGAGCAGCTAACAGAGGAGAAAGAAAACATTCCACACACACGTACCAACACACCCAGTTTCTTTTTTTTTTTCCTAAAAGGAAATAGCTTACAAAGAAGGGCCTGTGGTATAGACGTCTTTAAAAGGTGCCTTATACCCAGAAGGATAACTGTATTTCACCTGCCTCAGTTTCAGTCACATTTATCAGAGCAGTACAGCCCTAACAAGGAGAAGCTCATTTGATGACATAACCCAGTCATAAAAGCTGTAATTACAAATGAATTACCAAAACCTGTTAGTGCTTGCTTTAGTTCATTTTTGTCAATCATTCCAGAATTGTCTCTGTCATACGTTCGAAAAACATTCTGCCAGTCTGTGATGTACTTCCAGACTCCTGTGAATTCATTGAAGTTCACACCACCTTTGTTTTCTCTGTCAAACATGCCTGAAAGAAAAAAATAAACACATATAAAACCTTAATCATACTACTTTTCAGTAAGATCTGCTAACATTTCAAGAAGGTGGCAAGAGTGCTTTGTGGAAGGTACCCAAGACAGAAATGAAATTGCTAAAATGACAACGATATTTTTGAAAGTTCTGCCAAAAAAAAGCAAGTAGCCATCCACTGAAGAAGGAAAATATAAAGCAAGATAAAAAAGGGCTGGAATGAATCACAGAATGTTTATTTTTCCCTGGGTTTTCATTTCCAGTTTGAAAATATTTAGGGCTTGATTGATCATCCAGTGACAAAAAGGGTGGGAGGGAGGGGTTGTTCTTTTCTAAGGGCACATGACAAAGTCTAAGTCTATTCACTGCCAAAAATGCTGGGATATTAATCTGCATTTGACTCACTAACACTCTCATCTTTATACGAAAAGCACATCGCACAGCGATAGAGCTCAGACTGCTGCTCAATATTTATTAAAAACAAAAACTTTAGTCCATGGATTTATGAACAGTATGATAGAAAAGATTTTTTAATGCTTTAATTTTTTTTCCTCTTACCACCTTCATCTTCTACATTACTGGAAATAATTTTAGGACACTAAAAAATTCAGATATTGTAAAGCTCCTGTTTGATGTTTTTGGTACAGAACACGGGCTTAAAATGCAAGATGGGAAAATCTAGGTAAGAAGACAAGCTATGTAATATCTTCTTAGAATATTTAAGCTGACACTTTCCCCATGCGTAAATGACATTTGCTGTCTATTCAGTTGTACGGTAACATTTTTTCAGGCTCCTTCGACAAGTGCATGCATGTGCATGTGAAGGGCAGTCTTGTAATATTCAAAAGGGAAAATATTTGAGTTTAAGTTACTACTGCTGGGCTGTCTGGAGGGAAAGCAAAAAAAAGAGAAAAGACATTGAAACATACAATCTAACAATGAAAGATGAGCTTGTTAACGCTACAGCCAAATTAGTGCAAAATACCTTTAAATTATTGCAGTAGAAATACATATTGTATATGTATTGTAATATTTGCGCATACTTATTTCTCTAAAACAGTGCAGCAATTGATTGACAGCATTCTCAATCATCTGAACAGATCACAAAACAATATCTTGACTATTTCACATCACACAGCTACACTTACCAAGAATGGACCTGACTGTTGCTGGATTAAATGGAGTCCAGGTGCCTGAAACAGAGAGAATTACTTAGTTCCTCAATACTAAGTTACATTTTAAAAAGTGCAACCAGCCAACAAACCAACCAAAAAAATCAGCTAAGAACTTAAACAGTGAATTCAGCGCTAGAGGACACGGAGCTAGCATATTATAAAGTAAGGCTGCTTTGGAGTAATTATGTTCTTGACCATTCAGATGACTTCAGACCAATGCTTTACAGATACTACATAGAAACCAACATTTTTCAGGTTGCACCAAATTAAAAAAAACCAAAAACAAACAAACAAAACAATCACAAAAAATCCCACACTAAGAACAACAAATAAGAAGGATTTTTTTCATTCCAGGTAGTCAGGAGATAATGGATAAAATGCGAGATCAAAACTCAAGTCTCACTTTCTTCTACTGATGGGAGCAGAAGAGTTTTAGAAGAGTGTTTACTCAAACAAGGTCTCATCCCTATTCCTCAGTTAAAAAAAAATCTGCTTATTTCCTGTTTTACAGGTCAGTTACTCTAGGGCATTTAGTTTCTGACAAGTTAAAAGGCTCCTAACATGGTGTAACCACACAGTGCAATTTAGCATTGAGTTTAGTTTAAATCCCACCTTCACTGCTAAATCAACAAAGTGTTAGTTTATTTTAGTATTTTCAGACCAAGAACTGTTGCTGCTTAAAAGGGCCTAAGCAGTAATCACCTGAAAAGGAGCTTTGTACTTCTCTGAATATTTAGAAGCTAGTCACTTGGGAATAGTTTTCACTTGGTTGGGCACATTCCAGAGTGCTAGGAAGCATTAAGCTTTAAATTAAAAGAACTACTGTGCCTCATCTAGAATTCCACCACCAGTTCTCTAGAGCCTTTGAAAGAACCAAGAAGACCAATGCGGCTTTAAATTAACTGTAGTTGAGCGCAGGGATCACAAAGGAATGAGTGAGAGTAGGGGTACTGCAGGGGTATTTGC
The DNA here is from genome assembly GCA_013399365.1 of Pampusana beccarii. Classification (NCBI taxonomy): domain Eukaryota; kingdom Metazoa; phylum Chordata; class Aves; order Columbiformes; family Columbidae; genus Pampusana; species Pampusana beccarii. The sequence continues at coordinate 362,855 of VWYH01002074.1, forward strand.
AGTGATGCAGTTGGCTCCCCAGAAATACCTACTAGAGCAGCTGTTTGGTTACTGAACAGGCTTTGTGAAGGTGTGGCTGCTTTGGCAGATCCAGCTGCAATGGTGTGAGCAGCGGTTATACCAGTGCTGAATTTCTCCCACAGAAGGGAAACTATCAGTGTAAGTCTACAGATGCTGTAATGGGGGAAAACCCCATACTGTGGGCAAATAGCCCACATTGGCCATGTGGCTATTTGCACATAAAGAGAAACATAAGCAGAGAAAGAGAAGAATAAAAATGGCTCTGAAAATGCTTAAGCAGTTATTTTAGACAGAACATCAGTACTTTGGAGTTGTATGTCTCCTGACAAAAATAAAAAATAATGGAATTATTAATAGGGTGCCAGCATTTAATGCTGAACAGAATAGAGGAAAAACTGAAAATACAGTTTGGAAGTTAACTTATTTCATATCAAATTTTTCAAGAGGCTCATATAGATGGCACAGAGTGAAATCAGAGCAACTCCAGTGCTGAAGAACTGTACTGATTTCAGCCTGTTGCAATAAACAGTGAAAGACTGTTCCCTTCCCTCTTCCCTTAACTCTACTATTAACTTTACATGGCAGCACATTAAAAAACAAACCAACCAACCACCCAACTTCCCCCCCCCCAAAAAAAAAAAAACCACCCCACCAACCCACAAACAAAACAAAACAAGCAAACAAAAAAACAAGAAGGATGCACAGGATTTTATTGTAGAAACAACTATACGAAGTGATGATTAGTCCTTCCAGGTAAGTCTACTGTTATTTGCATAAACTTGACATGTTGAAAAGCTGAATGTCAAAACCACGTTGAACTTCAAATTTTTGAGGAGCACTATGCAGACTTTTTAAAATGTTTTAGAAGTAAACACATAACATTTTTTTAGCCCATGTTAGATTGCAGGACAGCTACACACAACCATCCACTAGAGGACATATTTTGAAGGCAACATAGTGAATTGACAGTGACTTTGGTGTACAAGATCTAGAATCTCTTGGAATGAAGGAAGCTTACAGTTCTGCAAATGTTTTGCCTAATAGTGAAATCACTTGGTGGGGATTCTTCATAACTGCAAAACACTGAAACTGCTAATTTCCACTCTAAATACGGAAAGAGTTCAGATAGTCATCACTGCCTATTACTCTTACATTCAATCAGATGAAAAGGGACTTAAAATATATGAAGCTTAAAATAGCAGGTAAAGCCTGGTTCCCACAGTTATAAACAGTACTGTAATCTTACATTATAACAGTAACTTAATAAATTTCATTTAGCTTTTGCTGAAGTTTTTATTCAAAATAGTATTTTAGTTATGGATCAGGGCTGGCAGCTACAATATATTGCTTTTAATTTATCAGATATATTGTTAAACAAATATTCTAGTAAATCCAGTTTAGCTATAAGACCACAATTTTACTAAATAGAGCCATCCAAATTTATTTCAAGTCAGGTGATTACTGACAAAACGGAGCCTTTCAGTCTGTGTGCATTGCAGTTTAATCCCTTCTCAGTCACAAAGCACAGGAAGGGTGAAGGAAATAAACCTTGGGAGAAGGGGAACTTGATATAGACTCAAAACTGCACAAACAGCTTCAATATGTACTTTTCCAGATTTCTAACTGGAAAAAAAAAAAAAACAAACTACAAAGTACAGCCATACCCACCCTAAGTCACCAGAGGAAAGTAAAAATAGGATACTGGAAACATTTTTCATTTTTTATTTTATTTCCATGAGTTATTTGACCACACCTTAGTTACTCTTCAAGCATCACGACAGAGAACAGACAGACTACTAGGAAGTTTTAACACTAGATCTAGAGTGCATCTTTCTACTTTGTTAGGAAAAAAACCACACATGCCTCATTTGGGGAAAAAAAATTTACCATCTTCAATTCCTGCACCGTACTGTATGAAAAGATTTTATGTGCAGTGAAAAGGCTGGTTGTAAACATCTGATCTCTGTCCAGGTTATACACTGATCCTAGTTAAAAAACAAAGGTTCAGCAGTGATGAGTGAGAAACATACAAATCACTGTTTATGTTTTCTAGGAAGAAGAGTTGGAAAAAAAAAAAAATAAAGGGATGTGCATGCCTTCATTCCCCAGAATACAAATCAGTAATGTTTCCAACAAGTATTCAGTTTATAATATGTTATTACTGACATGCACCAAGCCCACAAAACTTCCCTTGAAATAAAAAAATCCCATCAGAAACAACAGGCTAAAAAAAATAAAATTAAAAAAAAATAAATCAGGAGGATTGTCCATGTTTCCCCCACCTTCAGCCTTTTGCTGTTGATTAAATAGTATTAATCAGTGGTAGGAACATCTCCCCCAACCCCACCAAGCAAAGAATTATAGCATCAAGTAACGAGTCTCACATGAAATTTAACATTAAGCTTACAATAAACACCTCACTGCTCATGTACAGACTTACCATTGGATAATGCCTGCTGAAGTTCATTATCAGATATTATTCCACTCCTATCTTTATCGACCCTAGAAAAAAAAAAAAAGCAGTAAGCTTTAAATGGCTGAAATTAACAGGTTTCACCTCCAGAAGACTTCAACATTCTGGTTCTCACTCACCAGATAAGATTAATGTTTTCAGGAAAAGTCAATAATTGCATTTTACTTGGTAAACCATTCACAGCTACTGCAAATCAAATGCTTCATGCAGACTGAGATGATGTTCTGGGACATGATAAAAGCTATGAAGAAAACTGCAAGATTTACTTAAAGAGCGAAGAGACACACAAAAACACACACTGGTAATAAACCAGTGTGGGCATACTCCATACAAGAAAGGTTTTTTAAAAATTCGTTTTAAAAGAACTGTAGAGCACATCCTGCTGGTTAAATTCACAAAAAGCCTACTGTTACCACACTAAGCTGTTTCCCAACAGCCGTAGTCCCAAGGTTGGCACCCAGTTTCTCTCCAGAAGATGCTGGCAATGGGGAAAAAGCCACCAATGTAACCAGTGCCAAGTACTAAAAGAATCGACTGCAGGGCCTTAACCCTTTTCAAAGTGGTTCAAAAAGTGAAAAAGTGCAGGCAGGTGCACGCTTTCATTGAGCCTTCACAGCTTATTATCTTAGAAGATGGAGTTATGTCCCCAAATAAAGCAGGATCATGCCTTCTTTAGAAGGATATCTGAAAGCAGCGGAGGCTTCCCTCCTTTTTATATGAAGACCTTCCCCTTCACACTGACAGTTTTATTTCCCCTCAGTTACTAACATTCCAGAGTCCTTCTCAGTTGATTCCCCTGCAGAAGCTGTTTTTTTAAAGTTAGTTCTTGTGGTCTTTTTCTAAGCCTTTTCAGTTCATTCTACTAGATTTCTTTCCCATCTCAAAAAGTATATAAACCACATACAACATTCAAATTGCAAGCATAAATTACATAATTGTAATAACAAAAAGATACTCCCGCTTTATATTATCTCTTTCCTAGGTATTCCAAACATTTTTTACCTTTTATGAGCTGCTACTAAGTGATAAGCTGATATATTCATGAAAACATGTTATGACCTACTTATCTTGCTCCCAAGCATCATCAGTCAGCTTAAAGCACATTAATTTTTTATACAAAATGACGCAAAGTTAAAGTGGGTCTTCCACATGGACATCACGTATCTACTCTGGATTTGATCTGACCATGATATGGTGATCATGATGTGGCCATGACAGGATGAGAAGACCCAGTCCTTCAGGACTGTAAGGTGCTCCTGCAAGTCTTCATAGGCCTCAATTACTGCAGGAGCTGTTTAGTGTAACCAAACGTCATCTGACCATCCACTCTATCTTCCCCCATTTGCTCCTGAACATACCGAATAAAGATCCCAGAGCAGCTCCATCTGTCAGCGTGGCAGATGACCAAACACTCTTGGCTTTAGTCACTTATTTAACGACCAAAGGACCCTCCCTTTCATTCTATGCCTACTATGTTTCTTCAAAGACCTTTATTACTTACGTATGTTGAGAGCCTCTCTGGACACTACACAGATTATATCAATGGCACCAGTTCTAGCGATATCCATACCCAAGCCTTAACCAACATACTCCAAGCCTTACGCAGTAGTTTGCCAGACAGAAATACTTTCAACAGAAGCCACACAACTCTCCTGACTAGCTGCATTATTTAAAATGGTTTCTGCTGGTTTGCCTGGTGCAGAAGTCAGACTGTTGATCTGGGTTTGGACCCTTTAAAAAAAAGAAACAGCATCATGCATTCCCTCTCCAAGTTCTCAGACAGTTTTAGAGAAGGCTGGGTAAGTGCGTGCTGCATTCCTGAGTCACTCCTGAGTTACTAAGTAAATACCAGCCAGTTTTAGCAACTTATTACTGTTTGTCTGCTCCTTCCTTAGCCTCTTCCTGCTGTCACTTCAAGATAGATCCTCTGAAACATTTCACATAAAAATTGATCCAATGAAGACACCTCCCCAGGTTCCTTGACACGACACAAATGTTAAGAACCCCTTTAGCTTCACTACTGTTATGGTCTTGACAGTATGCTTTTCAATTTTTTTTAACATGGGCCTGCTCTCTCCCTTGCAGGTTCTTGCACCAGATGTATTCAAGAGATTTTTTTTTTTTCTTGTTAGATGTTAAGCTTTCCATTAAGCATTTTTCAGATTCCTTTCCACAAGCCTCCCTGTACTGCTATATTGACCCTCCAGACTTTAGAATCCTTCCTGGATTCTCAGGTCAAAAATGACTTCAGCCTTTTCAAGGTTACCTTCTCGCTTCCCTTCCCTTGCTCTAAAACGCAGCCATACTTACTCCTCCTCAAACCTTAAAGCTCCCCCTCCGAATCCCCCCGCAGGGACGGAACCGCGACGTTTACCCGCCCTGCAAGGCCCGAGGTACCCAAGCAGCAAACCCTGCGCTGTGTTCCCTGGCCGGTGACAGACGCCCGGTACCCGCTGACCGTTTCCGGACACCTCCCAACAGCTGCTCCCTCCCGGTGCCCCCTCCGGCCGCGGCAGCCCCGGGAGGGCCCGGTCCGCCCGCCCAACCCGGGAATGACCGAGGACCTTGACGGCCGCCTCAGCGCGACGGGCAGAGGGAGCCCGGGGGCGGGGGTTCCCCTCAGCCTTCTCCCCACAGCCGTTAGGGCGGCACGCGACGCGGGTCGCCCCGCCGGGACCCCCGGGGTGTGTGTGTGTGTGTTGGGGGGAGCGGCAGCCTCACCTCTGGAAGACGTTCCACAGGAAGGAGGGGTCGGGCAGCGGGGCGCCGCCGCCGCCGCCGTTGGGCCTGTAGTGATACCCCGCCGCCATGGCCCCTCCGCGGAGCCGCCGGGCAGCCCGAGCTTCCCCTTCCGCGCTTCCGGCACTGGTCGCCTGACGCAGCGCGGCCGGTGACGCCGATGAGCCGGGCGGGAGCACGGGCCCCGCCTCGGGGAATCCCGAGGGGAGGAGCTGCACCGCCCGCCCGTTGCCACGGCAACGGCTGCGGGGCGGGGCGGCTGGCGCCGGGCCAGGTGCGGGCGAGGCCAGTCATTGTCCCCGGTGGGTGCCCGCTCCCGATCTTCCCGGGCACCGAGGGCAGTTCCGCGGCTCCGGCCTCGGCAGCGGGGCAGCCCCTCGGGGCACCTGAGGGAGGGGCAGCGGGCGGAGCTGCGGCCGCTGCCCGGGGCCCGTGGCTCCCGCGGGCGTAGGGAGCCGCGCTCACGGTTTAATGGCGCTTCTCCACACAAGGCCTCACCCACCGTGCAAGGGCAGGAGCCGCCTCTGTGACCGCTCCCTGGCAGGCAGGGAGAGACTAAGAGGTCCCCTCTCCGGGATGGAAACGGCATAACAGTTATATATGTTTTATATATATATAACAGTTATATATGTTAGACATTATCCAATGGTAAGTCTGTACATGAGCAGTGAGGTAGTTTATTGTAAGCTTAATGTTAAATTTCACGTGAGACTCATTACTCGATACTATAATTCTTTGCTTGGTGGGGGAGACATACCTACCACTGATTAGTACTATTTAATCTACAGCAAACGGCATAAAGTTACTGCTGCAGAGGAGGAAGAGGATACAGGGAGAAAAAAAAAAGCCCCATGAACTGATTGCCTTGGACAAACTGAAGGTCAAAAGCACATAGGATGAGAATGTCAGGTACAGGATTGAAATTGAAGTACAAGCCCAATTAGTATCACCTCGGTAATTCTTAAGTGAGGGCTGAACACAACACCTCAAAAATCAGCCTAATTCCTCTCCCCCTGCCTGCAATTTCTAGGAATTGTGTAAGGTCCCATGGGGCCTGGGGTGCCTTCAGACCTTGCTAAAAATCCTCAGGTACAGAGATACCAACTTGATGCTCTACTGAACTGTCCTTATCCTCCAGGACACACTCCCCCTGTCACTGAAAAAAGGCACAATCTTTATTTTAATCCCTTGTCCAAACTGCTGACCTTGCACATCTCTTCCAGGGTAAGGAGGAGTCAGCAAGAGGGCCTGAATTGCACAAGGTCTGGGTGTTCACAAGCCAAACAAGTTCCATAACCAAAGTGCGGAACATTAAATAGAACACGTAGGCTTGTGCCTTTGTACTTGACAACTCTGTTCAGGTACTAACAGATAATGCCTTCACTGTGTCCTTCCTCAAGTCATTCCAAATCCACAATTTTCTAGTAGGATTTTATAATTAGAACTGGTAATACTGAAAATTAGCTTTAAGCATTACTCTGAAAATACTGTGGAAATAAAAAACAGTATCTTGTGTTTTCAGAAAACTATTAAATCCAAGTTTATTCACACTTCAAACAAAACAAAAGAAGATTTAAATCTACTGTAAAACTATAAGGATGTAAAGAATACATAGCTGACGGTAGCAACGGTTTAACATTTTATTGAACTGGTGGTGCTTTATGTGCTGTTTTTAGTGAATCAATTAAAAAAATTGTACCTCATATGTCTTTATTCACCCTATAATCAAATTGCATGGTAGCAATTTCATTCAGTCCCTTAAGTCAGGTAACTGATTTCATAATTAGGTTTTCTGCAATAAAATATTTTACACCAAAGTAAGTACATACACAAAGTATAATGTGAAAGTGGATTGAGGACATCAATATAGGCTCAAAGCAGTGCCATATAAAGACAGTTCTAAAGGAGTCTGCTTAGGTATTATAAGCGTTGTACGTTAGTCTATCCAGCACTAATCCAGCTCTCTTGTTTTTGGTATAAATATCTTTATACGGCATTGCAGTGCACAGTGCAAACATATTCCACGAGAAAAATGTATTTGCTGACAGCAAAAACAAATGGATCAGTAAAAATCCCCTGGCCATTATAAGCTTCATTCTTCAAACATGACCTTTGCATCCATCTTCTTTCAGAAATCTGGTTACACTTCCTCACATCCAAGTCTTTAGGAAGAAACATGCCTAGCAAGTATCAGGGTGTGATGAACTTCACTCGAAATGGCATTGCCAAATTTGCCCTCAAATATTTCAAACCTGCTGATCCCAGACCAGTAATGACACACAAGAGTCGTCGATTACTTAAGAAGTTTTGGCACAGTTAGAGTGGGAACTGTAATTTCTTTAAATATTGGCACGTAGTTTGGATTTGCTTGGCTTTGACCTTGATCCAAAGTCTCAATGATGGTCTGCTTCATATCTCTGCTGGCATCGCCTCTCACGGTCAGCAAAGCTGCAATGTGGTCATCCCTACCAAAGGAAAATGGTAAAACTGGCATTAGTAGGACACTTCGCACAAGTAAGATTTTGTCAGCAATATCCCTTAGTTGGCAATCCTTTCACTCAGTTTCAGCATGCACTTTAAGTTTTAATCAGATCTCAAGTCACTAGCTGGCTTTTCCAGCTCAATATGAAGTACTATTTTGACTGCTCTTGGGACTCTAAAACATATTTCATCCCCCGAAAACACAGAAGTATTTTCATTATTCCTTTGCTGTACCATTGAGCACTTAAGTACATAAGTTCATATACATCCTTGTCCAGGTCACATATATTTTATATTAGCATTATTTTTCACAAGAAAGTGGCTACATTCTAAAATATTATCACATTTACACATTGTTTTAAAGTTTGCCCAAGACCACAAAGAAATTATGATGTTATCTCTCTCTCAATTTTGAGGGCAGAGAGGATTACCTGATATCTGGGTATTTACTGACTAAAGTTGAAACTTCCAGATAGAGCAGTGAAGGATCAGTTAGCTTGATAACCTCTGCAATGGCTTCAATGATGTCACACAGTCCTTCAGTGTCCTCCCCTGAGCCCTGCAAGATGAAAAGTAAAAAAAAAAAAAAAAAAAANAAACAAAACCAATCCCATCAATATCCATAAGCACTCCTTCCATTAGTATTTTGTCTGGCAATGCTCTCGAATTCCCCAAGCAGCTGACTTTTCACACATTTAGAAAACCAAATATTTGTGAATTGTCACCATAACCCTCTTTCCCTGTTCTTCATCCAGAGACCTACGGTCAGAATATCAGTAAAGACAGTAATGTCTTACAAATGATGTTGTATTATTTATCCACACGATGGTGCATTCTAGTCCTTAACTTTTGCTAATATGCCAGCGCAAACATTAGGCATAAGTGATGTGAAAGCCAAATATCTTTTGAGACATTGTTTAAAAATTGGCCCTGCATTATCTTCCTTCTAGTCATCTGGCCACCAAGGCAGCTTTCAACAACTGAACAACCCAACTCTAGTATCTACTATTTAAACTCTGGACTATTCTAGTGCTCTTAGTTACAGGTCATCTGGTCTCGCTGATCTGGTATTTCACCTCTTTTATTCCATAACCTCTTCTATCAATGCCTTAATCAGAAACAGATCTTACATAGAATTCCATATAACAGAGGACCATGTGACACAGACAAGTTTATCTTTCTCTGCACTCTTTTTCCATTTTGTCATCTGTTGGCCCTCAGAGCTTTCCAACAGATTCCTGCTCCTTATGCAGTTAAAAAAGGATTTAGTTTTTATTTTAGGCTTGTGCTGTACATTTTTTCTCAAATACCTTTTTTCCCCATCTTTTCTATTTCGACTGCACTTTAAATGGGGTCAACACATTTGTTGATTCTAAATTAATAGACTGCATGTTACTTAGGTAATAAGTAACTACATCTGTTTGATGGTATCACCCTTTCTTCTAGCCAGGAAAAGCAAAGGCCAATTTTTTTTATTTTTTTTCTTTTTAACAAACAACTGCTTTTTTCTTTCACTTACTACTACAAATTCAGAGTACCTTTCTCTGAGAGGCCATTCAAATATTCAGCTGCAGAGAGCTGTATAAAAACAAAGCAGTAGAAACTGGTGCTCAGGAATTTGAGCAGCAGGCCTGTGTGTGTTCAGAAACTCTACCTGTGCCCCCCGCTGGCACCCTTGATACTCACAAGTCACCCAACATTTTCAAGACATGGAGATCTAACTCCAGCCATTTTCCCCAAGCAGTAAATGTGTGTTTTATTCTAAATTATCAGGTTACTGGCATTATCCAAAGCAAATACTTACAGCTGCAAGCTTCTTAAACAGAAATCTGAACTGTTCTGCTTCTTTAATCATTCTTTCTGCACCCTCTTTCCTCTCTTCTGCATTCTTGAAAGATATACGTTTTAACATGATTGCTCTGATGTATTCCACAACCACTCTCCGATGGGCCTCAATAGTCATTGTCTGAAAGAAAATAAGAAGGTGATGGATTATGCCAGCGATACCTGCAAATGTAGCCATTATATTTAGTTTTTGAACAATTATTAGGCTTTGAAATGTCTATTGGCACTTAATCACCAGTACACAGCTTTTGCCAATACTACACACTTGGAGTGGCTTTAGATTTTCATTATGCCAACAGAAATGAAAAACTGACCTTGCCTAACAAAAACAATGTGCCAATTATGAGAAACAACAAAACCAAGATATCTCTAATAACATGTCTGAATTATTTTGGAGGAACACAGTCATATCCAAAGACAGAAGAACAAACATGATATAATTCAGATGACCCATAGAACAGACCTGTGCTTAGCTTTGCAGACTTGCTCTTTCTATCTAGTCTAGGAACGATGAGCCATCACAGAGGCTTTTACTGGAGAACACCAGCACACTGCATAAAGTATTGCAAGTCTTGCCACGTTATCTGTGCTCTGGGTCAAGTCTGGTAAGAAGCCTGGAGAGCCAGCAGCAATCACCTTCTCACACCTTCCTTGGCTGCTTTGCTGTTCTCCACTTGTGTTTTTATGGGAAACAGCTATTGGTGACTAAGTGAGCATCCGGTATTGCTGCAAGAGGAATGCCAAGGTTTGCAAATAAAAAACAAAAGCAAACCCACAAAAAAACCTTTACATGTTTTGTTCCACTCTAATGTAAGGAGAATCCTTAAATCCCACAAAGCCTCAGGTAGGTGTTCTTTCCCCTTAAGCATGGTGGAAAAGTTACTTAAGATTAAGAAAAAGCCTGTGTAACAGGTAGTCACAAACTTTTAATCATATTTTATTAGAATATATTATGCTTTAGTTTCAATCAATGTGTGCTTCCAGCTTCAGTCAAAATTTTGGAGAAAGGTTTCAGGAAAGAGACAAGAGGAAAAAAATAGAAAAAAGAGAATACAACAGTTTGCAAAGTATTAGAAGTTTCAGGCCTCATCCAGGACACAGAAAATATGATTTCAAGTCCTGCTCTCAAGAGTAGGTGGAAATACACTAAGTTTACTGGTTGTTCAAGGGTGGCTTCTCCTGCATTGCTGGAATTGATGCCAAGTACACAGAGGAAAATTGACTCCACAGAATAGACTGTGGGAGACTGACATGTATGCCTCATCCCACTAAAAAGTAAATGAAGAAAAACAGTTATACTACAACTGAGAAAAAGAACACTGAAGAAAAGCCATCAGTGCAATAATAGGGCACACAAAGAAAACAGCAAAGCAGAACGACTAAAATCCAGATCTCCCCTATTCCAGACTTGTGTCCTATCTACTGAGCTGTAGTCTTTACTCAGGTGCTCTGTTCATGTGGCTTTTAAAAATGGGATTTTCGAAACAGGGTTAACTGAGAATATTTTAAACCAGAAAAAAAAAAAGTGCCCATCTCAAACAAGAGAAACAAAAACTGTGCCCCATCCAGTGCTAGAATATACAGTGTCTTGTGTGGGAGACTTTTTTGGTCCTAGGAGACAGTGGAATAGTAGGCATGATGAATGCCAAAAATAATGTGTTGGTGGTCTTCTGCCCCATAAGATGGCAGTAAATGCTACATGATGAAACATGTGACTGCAGAGATTGGTATTAGCACTTAAAGAAACTCATGTTAAGCACTGTTAAGCACTTTCTGGAAAAGAAAGCTGTTCCATGAATACAGACTGATTCTGGGACTGACCTAACTTCTTTTGTGTACCTTTTCTGAAAATGTATATAATTCACATACATAATAAGGCCTCTAGGATCTGCAAATACTGAAGGGAAGAGGTCATCAGGGGAACTTTGAGCAGTCCCTTCTATCTCTTTCAGAGTTGAAGTAAGAAAGTGTAAGTGTATGATTTTGAGACTGCGTCTTTTAAGCACCTCTACTTAGTAAGACTTTGTTCAAAGACCTCATCTAAACCCTGATCTTGCTGGCTTCAACTAATTCCTAAATTTTAGCAAATCATTTAAGAGATGCTATCTTAACTACACAAAATTGACTTCAATTCAATAAAGGACAAAAACAAGTACCGCAGTACTAAAGATTAAAGAAAAATAGAGAAATCTAGATTTCCTTTGACAGACCACAGGGGAAAAAAAAAAAAAAAAAAAAGAAGTTGACCTAACCTAGCATAATATGCTGCTGTAACAGCACTTTAAACATGAGCTATGCATTTGTTAAACCTTATGGCACCAATTTAACTATGTGTCATTGTACACACTAAAACTAGGAATTACAGAGTGTGCATTTATTTAAAAAAAAAAAAAAAGTAATTACAGGCCAGGAAAACTAGTTTCAAAAGAGCTATTTTTATCTGACTACAAACTTCTGAGGAGACACAGAAAAGTAAAAGTTGGTAAGAATACAATCTAGTAACATGCCAACACATTTTCTGGATTAAATCCTGCAACTCTGATCTGTCTTTGACAATATCATATGGCTGTCAACAAAAAAGAAGAGAGAGAAATATTAGATTTTGATTTTTGCAATATGATTATGAACATTTTTTCATTTCCAGTGATGAATCACTTCCAATTTCTGTATTTGAATTCTGAATTCCATTGAGTGTTCAGAAATGCCAATCCAACACAATATTCAGAGTACATTAGCAAAGTATCATAGAATATTTTGCACCTACCTTTTTATAAGGCTTTTTTATTTTTGCAAAGTCATTGAAATAATCCTCTACAGTGACACAGATAGTCCCCACTGCATTAGACCCCATCAACCACTTCTTCGTCATCAGCTCATTGAGATGTGGCTGCGAAGATAAACAACTGATCAGAACAAATTTTTGATATTTTCATCATATCAGTGCAGTTACAAAAAATAAGGGACAACTTTAAGTGTTATACATTTCTAAACCACACTCCTTCAAAAGGAATAAGCAGTTAGGGTAGGAAAATGATGTGATCAGTTGTCACAGTGACAGTTGTCACAGAGTGCTACCCTGACATATACACTGGGTGTGTATGTAAACCAACTGCGCTAACCTGAGCATTTCAGAAGTTCTCCAAAATCCTTTATGACGTGCTCTATTTAAATGTCAATGCTAAATTAAAAAAGAAAAAAAAAAAGATCCGAGGATAAAATCAGCATAGGAAGCATCAGGATTCAAATTTTAAATATAAGGCACCTTTAAACTGTTGTGATAATGTAACTCCATGCCCTATTTCTTGAATTGCTACTGGCTACTCAGTTGTTCCTCTCTGATGGCCCCACAAACTTCCTGTGCCTGTACCAAACTCAGTGGCCTAAATACTACTCCTTTCCCAGAACTCTATGATACGCAATTCCAGTATTCTCTACATCTACATACCCGTATTTCCCTGTTCTCCCCAGACAAAAAAATCTTGACATGTTAGAGCACAGTATTTTCTAAATGATAATAGTGACATGAAGCTTGAGGTTAAGGAATTTAAAAGAATGGTCATTAGAGTAGAAGGAGTGTCTTCTCATAGTCAGTGAGCATAGTAAATGAGAAATAAAGGTTTTGCTTAAGAGCCTCAAGTTTGTTTTAAACAATTTTCCCTTACCTTTCTTACTGTGAACCACTGAAGGTGTCTACACTAGTTAAAAATACTATTACAAATCTAACAAATCACAGGGCTTCTTTCTTCAATCCCCATTTCACTAATTTACATGCCTCCCTCCCCATACTCCCAGTTTCTTTTTAGCTATAAAAAAAATTTTCTTTTTTTCCTGAGAGATTCTATACAAGATGCTAGAATTCTTAAACATGGACATTTGTCAGTCAGAATGGGCCCACCTTTCGAGTCATTTAACTATCTTAATTACAGGTGTCCTTCACCTGTACAAAGATGATAATATCAGCAGAAGTTTCCCAAATAACTCTTAAAATACAGCTACGTAAGTATAAGACCAAGTACAATCTGCTAGAAAATATTCACTATATACAAAGCACCTGCCTGAAGTCACCTTTGGAAATACAAATAAGCAACCTTTCATTCTCCTACATGCAAACTATACCAGTGAAGAATAAGACTGATGTTTACTGGCATTTTGCTAGCACACTACATAAAATATGTTTAGCAATCCAAAGGCTTCCTAACTACTTCATTCCTGAATTATTTTTCCTTATAAAATAATACTTCTGTTGTTTTGAGGAAAAAAAATCTCTAACCTCTAAATCCATGAAGACTTCATCTAGCAGGCTAGAGCATCCATCTTTGGCAATGATGTCTAAAGTTGCATCCATGCTTGTATGACTGCTTGACAATGTTTCTTCCATTTCAATTTTCAAGTATTTTCTTTTCAGACTGATTATAGATTCTCTGTGACAAATAACAATGCTTTTCATCACCCACTGATGCACAATTCCATTGCTACTAAATTTTCAGAGTGCATACACAGAAAGAGACATACTAGATAGTATTATTTTTGCAAGGGGAAATAATGTCTGCTGCTTGCTTTGGAAGCCTTAATTTACCCTCCAGCATGATTTCAGAGTGATCAACCTAGGCTGCTTATATATTGGTAACAAACTACTGCTGGCTTGTAGACTTGAGAATGGCAGCAGATATAGATGAACATGGAGCTGGATTGCTGAGCATTGAAACGAACAAAAAGGATTTCTTTCTCCTGTTCTGATACTCTTAACAGAGCAAACTCTACTCTTTTCTCCAGTTCAGTTCACCTTGATCATACTGCTTGAAGGTGACCTGTGAGAGATCAAATGTAAGAGGACATTGCAGGCCCCAGCCAAACTAAATGAAATAACGTTTTGAAATTCTGAAAGTTGAAGATAAATTTTTCTTTCGCAATGAAATTCTTGGAATAACAAGTGGAGTTTTACCAGTAAGGGGCAATGGCTTGGCTTGCCAAGGGCAAGAGTAATCACAATATCCGCCTCCTAATAAAACATTAATATATTTAAACCTGTTGTTTCTGTTCAGTCAGCTAAACTATCTTAACTGAAACCCTCTTGGTATACAAGGGAAGAGAAGGTTCTGGAAACAAGCAGTATTTTTAATACAAATATCAACACTTATTTTTCTCACCATACTGCAAGAACATGCAGACTTACTTAAATGTTTGACAGTTGTTGATGACTGCAATCATATATTGAACATAGCACTGAGGATACTGGCGATTTTTAAGATGTTCTTCTTTATACAACTGTGCTTCATCTTTGTACCTGTAACATAGACAAAGAATGGCATTAAACAGAAATCTGTAATAATATAAGTACACCTGTATGACCAAATGCTCCACGAGGGCCTTTTAGGTATTTAGAACTATTTTATAAAGGGTTTGGTGCTCATGTGATATTTAGCCTCTCTGTTCTGAGTGGAATCCAGCCAAGGAGGTGGTTTTTGTCTTATTTATGAGAAAAAGATATAAATTTGAGAGATAAAAGAAAGTGGAACTGACTGCAAAAATTAGAGCCATTTGCAGAGAGGAACTGAAAGTGCCAGAAGAACTTCTGCAGTGAAACTGGGAAAAGGAAGAACAAAGCAAGAAAAGGAAAGAGAAGAAAAGCTTGGTTGGCATGGATGTGATAGGAGAAAAGATAAAGCAATAAACAAACATCCACAGGATAACCAAGCATTGGAATTGTAAGAACAAAAAGAGGCTGAGGCAATATAAAGCATTTAGACTTCAAAAATTATGTTACCTGGTCAGAAATGAATTCATTTGTTGAACACATAGGAGGAGTACCTTTGTTTTCAAATCTTCATTTATCTGAGCAGCCACCTGAAGATTCTGCTCAAACATCTAGATTAAAAATTGTTTAGTTGTAAAGACAGGCCTTTATCAGTGATAAACCAAAGACAGAACTCCTATCCTGTTTGAGACTGTCACTGGCACCAGCTCTACATGTGCTTTTTTTTTTTAAACAAGCCCAGACAACTGCTGCTGACTAAACAAAAAACCCCCACCACTATTTCCATAAATGTAATTAATAAATTATTGACAACCATTCATGCATGTTGCAATTTTCTCCTGATACTGAAAACAGTTGCATTCTTTGTTCAGCAAAAAAAGTATGTAATATTTCTAATTCAGTAGGAATTTGGCTTTACAGTGAATCAAAATTCTTCAGTAAGCTCCTGCAGCTAGTAATAAGTGACCTTATAGCTGAAATTCCTTTGCTTTCCCCATCTATGAAAGTAGTTAAGTTTACATTAGTGAAGTCGAAGAGACTCTTTAAATTCAGAAACTAGACCTAGGTGACCTACAGGGAACTGTGTTTGAGAGGAGGGGGACTGGAAAGGAAGGGTACAAAGCCAGGTGGAAACATCAGCTGCTTTTATTCCGAGATGACCCTGAAAGTTTCACTGTTACATGAATCTCAACAGTGCAGCCTCTAACAGTATGACATGAGAACCAGCCACCAGTTTCTCTGCCATCACACACCTTCTGAAAAGAATTACATGAAGTCAACCTTGGCGCTAATACAAATATGAAAGAATGTAGCAAAAATGCTGGTATAAGACTGGATAAAAAAAGCAGGAAACAAATGCAGGAAGAACAGTCCATCTATCTTTCATTGACGGTACCCAACACAGTATTTGTAAAGAAAAATTAATAAATGAGTATAATAAATGAGCTAACATTTTTCTGGTTGATAAAGATCACTTAAAAACTGCTAATTTTTACTGCCGACAGCGTGGTGCAGGTTGGGGTTTTTATTGTTTGTTTTTAAAATACCTTAGAAATCTTAAAAATAGCCTTATCTTTTCTGTTTTGAGGTTATTTAACAATTTGGACAGGTAATAATGTTAACTGAAGTAGTATTTAAACAGTAACATTTTTGATCTTCAGTGGAACTTTTCTTTCCAGTATTAAAGTGTTCACAGAAGGAATAATTTATGGGAACAAATACATGCCTAACTACCTCAGCACCATATTAACAAACAATATTCTAATAACTTACAAACATCTCATTGACATGAAGAGACCTAGTTAAAAGCAGTTAACTAAATACAAATATCAACTAAAAAGGCTGGAAAAAATATATTTCTAATCTACACATAAAAAGAACTAAGTCTGTAAATGTTAAACAAAAAAAAAGGCAAATAATAACCTCAAAAGAAACAACCCCTCCAACTAACAACTCCACAAGAAAAAAAAACCCTATATTTCAATAGACACAGAACCAATGGCATTCCAAACCGTTTGGTTTCCCTCCCTACCCAATGCCTCTGTTCCCCCAAATCCCTGTACTGCTTCTGGAGATTTTCTAGAATAACCAAGTTCTCTTATACCTGAAAAACAATAGCTGGAAGCGTAGTCTGATAGTACCCATCTTGATCTGCTTCTGGTTCAGTTTCTTTTATCCAGTCTTTTTTATCTGTCTCCAGTGCTTTCCGTAACCAGCCAATGATGTTTGACTACATTAAATAAAGCAACCAAGAAAAAACAAAGAATTTTTAAAATTTAATACAACGAAATACCCCACTACAATATTTGGAATAGCAGCTGTTTCCATAATGAAGAGTGTCATAGTAACACATAATGTTGACCACTACTTGTCATCTCTAGAGGATATAGGTGATATAGATAAATTAAAATTTGCATTGACAAAGATTAGTTCTGGTAAACTAATGATGCAGTTTGAGTTGAGCTTAGGCACGTTTTGGAAGAGGAATGCTCCAAACACAAAGAGTGAGTCAGTTTGTCAGAATCGACGTTTACCTACTTCAGAAGCACTTATCAAGCCTCAGGTTTTAGGTTTCAAATTGAATTTTTCAACAACTGAAACAAATTAGGGTAATACTTTCTGTAGGAAAATTAGCACATATCTGCTTATAGTTCCTTCAACCTATATTTTAGGAAACTGATGCTTGTTATCGTGGGAGACAAAACCCCAGGATTAGACTGAGTTGTGCTTCTTGGAACTTGAATGCTTCAGAAAATAGTGAGGGAGACACAGTAGTTGGCTTTCCTCCCATCCAACAAGCACCTAATACAGCAAATAGACATTAAGAACAACTGTTCTTAGAATGAGGTTACACCAGTTTTCTGATCACTTGCATGACACAGGTATCATAAGCATACTTGCAAGAGTAGGTAGTAAAGACAAGCATGTTTGCTAAATACATAGCTGCATTCCCCAATGTCTATCTAAAATAATTATCTCCATGTTTTCAAAGGGTTGAAGATTTCTGTCTCTTTTCTACTTTGTTCACATTTAGTTAAAACCCCTAGTAACATAGAAGTTCATACTTCTTTCCAATGTATAGCAGGTGTATTAGTGTGCCCTACCATGAAAAATTAAAATAACCAGTAGGCATGTACAGAAAGGGCAAACCAGTCTAAACCAGGCATTTAAAAGAATGTTTACATTTTTAAACATATTAAGTCAGTATCTTTCAGTCAAAACTCCTATCAGCAGATAGGATAAAGGAAGAAACTGAAAGCTCTACACTCTTCCTGCACAAGAAAGGTTGTTGACCAAACACAGACCTGTAGTTTTGTTGGTGTTATCTTTTTGACTACAGTGCCAGTGTTTTTGACTACAGCCTGTCAAGTGCTGTATCTGCTAAGTACTTATGTAATAGCACCATCTTCAATTACGTGAAATGATGTACTATCCTTTTTTTCCTCATAAGCATAGAACTGCTCTGATGATTTGCAAAGAAGAATTTATCTTTTAAGCCAGCAGCCCAGGGGACACCAACATTTTAAACCTTAAGATAATAGTTTACAAGAGCATTTTTTCAAGGTGAGGTACTTAAAAAAAAATCTATTAAAGATTTGTTAAAATTTATTACTATTTTATTTCTTGTGAGACATTTTTATTGACTTAAACATCAATATTAAAGTTGATATTTTCAGTTGGGAAATACTTTCATTTACCCAAACAGAAGTAGTTATATTTTGTTCATAAACAGTTTTAAACACAACATAAAAATAAATAAAGTTGAACTACAAGCAGAGATGGGTAGAAAATTGCACCAGGCTGAATCCTGTGAAACACACCGGCAGTTTCAGTATTTTCTGCCTTAAAAAAAAGATACGGCCAAAAATCAAAACCAGCAAAAGAAAACCACTCTGTGTTTAACAGAATAGCAACTTTGCATTATTTTATTTATAGAATATAAATACAACGTTGTATATATAATATTTTTCAGTAAGTAGGGAAAAAACTTCTTAAAAAACAATATTGGTATATTTTTTCCATCTTAAGGGGACAAAATGAATTCAAAGGCATTTCTTGAGTCAAGCCAAAACTAGCTTGAGAAAACAATTTTTTTTTTTGTCATACAGGTAAATGCAGAAAAACAAAATTGCATGAAAGTTCTAGTAAAGCTAATGTGAAGCAGAGTCTCTATTGGCAACTTCCTTGAGACATAACAAGATCAGTTCGTATTATTGAGATGAATATCTATTCCAAATAGTTGCTGTTGCTGGACATATTGTAGTAGCCAACACAAAGAAACAAAAAGTTTCCCTCCTCTGCTTGGCAGAGCTCCTAAAATCTGGAGGAGTAGGAATTCAATTGAACAATGTAAGAACAGCAAGTACCAAGTTCCAACTACCCCAATATCCAGTCTCAGAGGCAACCAATGATGGATCTTTAGAGAAAAATACGTTTAAAAACTTGACAATCACATACTGATTCCTTTGCCATGTAGTCGACCAATTTCAAGTGACTCATAGGATAACCAAGAAGCAGCATCTTTATATTTAAGATGCATTTGAAATGGCATCGACAAAAGGAAATTATGCTCACGCAGTCAACAGGCATGAAACGAACAAGACTGTTAAAAGAATCAAACTGGCAAATATGAACATCCTGAGTACCTTGAAAAGATCACATCTGTAGCAAGTATTGATGTAGTTACTACAGGGACCAAACTGCATTCAGTGGCTTGTAGCCATAGTAATACCCAAAATACTAGCACTATGAATTTAGACATACAAACAGTGGAATTCCTTCCTTTCTAATAAAATATGATTAATACAGTCTGTAAAGTGTAATTATTCCTTGAAGTGTCTTGATTCATATCTATAATATCATCTGGTCATAACTTTATAAACAAACCTACACATGGTCTATGAAAATTTAGAAAAGTAATTATATCGAGTTCACATTTGTGACAATAGTTTCTTCTGATGGAGGAACAGCACTGAGGCACTAATGCAGCTGCACATTCATCCGAAGATGTCTCTGAATTACTATTACTCACAGTAAGTGTTGACATATATTTGCTGAGAAGTTGGTCTACAACATTTTGTGAAATCAGAGGATCCAGAGAATTTACATCCACTTCGGGAGACAGTTCTGAATTTCCCATCATCTCTGCACTGAGTTGGGAGAGAAAAAAAAAAAAAAAAAAAAAAAGACATTGAAAATTAGTAAAGTAAAATGAGATTAGAAAGTTAAAAACTACGCAGCTTTCACTGTATGACCACTGTACGGGGCAATTTTCCAATATTTATACACTGCAAAAAGTTCTTAATAGTAACTGCAATAATAAATGCATTTGCAAGAATGTAAATAAAACTATACATGAGAAAGAACAGGATGTAAAAGATATAGCACAGCATATATTAAAAAACTTACAGACATTTTAAATATTCGACCCTTTCCTGTGTTTCTAACTCGACATACAAGAATTAGTGATTGCTTAAGACTGCATAAAACCCAACTGGTTCAACCTGGAGGCTCTTAATGGGCACATTTTTATATGTCTTAAATTTCAGAGGTGATGACAGACAACTCATTCTGAATTTCAGAATGGGAAAGATCAGTGAAAAGTATGAAATAGTTTCTCAAAAGAGCTTCCGCTGTCCTACTTGTATCACATCCATATCAAAGGTAAACATATTAAAAGAAAGTCTACCAATGCTTCCTACACTGGTAGAGAATTCAACTAATGTAAGATGAGAAGGCATCTTGCATGCCAAATCAAAAGTACATTTCATGGGTACTTTATTATAATAGAACCATTAGCTATACTTGCTTGCAATGGAAAATTATTGATTTTATAGGATCAGAAAGAAATTAGAACAACTCTCAAAAATATTTCAACAATAATTATATAAAATACTCTACAGTAATATTTTTCATCAATAATTTATAAGAGTATATAATGAGTTGCTTGTGTAACTAAAACAAACAAATCTATACCAAAGCACAAGATAGCAAGAACTCTTAATATTTCATACTCAGACAAATCAATAACTCAAAACCACACTCTTCAGAGAGTGCTTTATTAACAGTTGATGGAAATATATTCAATCATAATAACATGTATTGTTTCACATTCAATTTCTAGTGTGTTTTCAGAAGGAAGCCACAAGTTCTGTATTTGCAGTGGCAAATACATAAAACCAAATAGTAAATAATAAAAAAAAAAACTTCCTAAACAAGTGTTTAGTTCGTATTTCTGCAAGTTAAAGATTTTCTCTGGGCACATGCAGTGAGTCAGCACAGTGGCCCTTCCACATTGTGAAAAAACATCTCCAAGCATTAAAAAAGCCCATACTATGGCCAGTTACTTAAAAAAATTTCTTGTATTTGAATCTATAAAAGGTACTGTAACTGAACACCTTATGTTTGTAGCATCTTCTTGAGCCTGTAGGAAAACAGACTGAAGATACTTTAAGCAGGGGACATGTGAGAAACTGTGTGGCACTGTCACCTATTAGAAATATTTCTAGCCTCATTATAGAACCGTTGTCCCTACTTCAAAAGGCCACGGAGACACTAAACCTTTCTCAAAGCTTGTTAACTGAAAACCCCAAAACAAAGACCACAGGCTTCTACCTCTAGCCCCCAAAGCCAAAAATTCTTCCTGTACACACGCTCTCTTTCCTTATTGCCACAACCCAAGTCAAGTGTCCGGGGAAAGAAAGTACTAGACAATGCTCTTACAACTGTGAGGAAGCTTCTAACCATCAGGAAGAGTTATTTCCCTTCAACAAAGTCAATAAACAAGTTGAAATTTCAACCAGAATTGTATTATCTGGAAACTAACATTTTAGAAGACATCTGTTCTGCCTCCTGTGCTCGGCTTGCCACCAATCGTGCTCTATCTTGTAAAAAAAAAAGATACTTGATCTAGAGGCAGCCTCCAGCTAGATATATAGCACCATTCCTTCCAGTGAAGACTGTTGACCTGGTCTGTAGGAACACTGGTGAACTCTTTGCGGTTTTGTCAACGCTTGATCAGTATCTGATAAAATGATATTATGAATATGGGCATCAGGATCCTATAAGACTTAAGTTTTCCCTAGAACACAGACTAGAGTCCTGGTACCAACCCAGTACAAGTTTAGTAATAGCAGTATGTTTCCAAAGCCCTCATTGACTTAAATATGAAAGCAAAATACAGTTCTAAAACCAGCTTCCAATACATGTTCTGGTAAAGTGGAACATAATTATTTTAAAATTCCTATCCTGCAAATCTTAGAAACAGAAGTTATGAATGGCTTTAAAATCATTACACGAAAAAACTTCAATGCTTCTCTTAATTGGTCAGTATTTTCTCAGCTGATTTTGAAGCGCAGCTGTAATATGCAAATACAAGTACAAATTTCTATGGTCCCTCTAATATCCAATTACATTTAATAAAAGTAGAGAAAGATTTAAAAGGACAAAACTATAATAATACCATACAATGTTCCATAGAAGTGAACAAGAATGAAACGGCAGTTTAGAACCTATTTTTTATTCAGACAAAAGAGAGTGAAATATCACCTGCTCTGCTTTCTGGGGAAAGGGCAAAAGAGCAATTTTAAAACCAAAAATTGCCTTACTGGAACATCAGCCCCAGTACGCAAGTTAAGAACTTGGGAGCAGGATTTCTGCCAAGGTCATGGCCCTACAGAGGGATCCACTTATTTCTGATTTCCATTCACTGTGAGGTTATTCCTCTGGCCTTCTATTAACAAAGAAAAGGCCAATGAACTCAGCTCCTTTATCTTATCAGTTGCTGTACCCTTATTAGTAGCTGCATACCATATATCCCACACAGGCAGGTAAGTATGCATTGGTGGGTGCTCCTGATTGTTCCTTGCAGGGAAGAAAAGCAGCAGAACTTTGCAGCATAAAACAAAGATCAGAGTTCTAACCACAAAATGAATCTTAAAGCTGGTTATAAAAATTCTACAGAACAGTATTATTTCCTACCTGTTTGCTTTATTATATTATACTTTAAATCTATCAAGCTTCCAATTTGTTGAACTAGTGAGACTGAACAACTCAAGATGGCAAAAGTGTATACAGACTGAGTCAATGCCAGCTACTGAGAACGCGTTAGTTGTAACCCACAGAAAGGCTAGCATTAATTTTTTCCCAAACAAATTAGTTGCTCTAGTAACTACATGCCAGTAAAAACAAAACGGTTGCCATTTGAGCTGTTTCTACCTGGAGGACGAAGAAAAAGAAAAGATGACATAATGGTTAAGTTATCCCAACAAACCACACAACTCAAAAAGAGTTTAAGAGTATCACAGGAGACAAAGTGTAAACAGAAATTCTTCTGAATAAACAAATCACCCCACAGTTCTGAGAGAAAACCTGAAGGAAGTTATTACATTCTTTCCATTTAACCATAATGAAGCAACACAGAAACAGTCCCAACCCCTGTAAAAAAGAACAATAGAAAGTTCTGGGGCTGTGGCCAACAACAAGCATTTTGTTCCACACACGGGCTTTCAGTCTCTTCTGCTCTTGCCAATACTTCAAACTTGCACACAAATACAAGGCGACTGCAGCTTCAAGCAGGTCTTTAACTACATTAAAACTTCAAGCTTACAAAGCAACTTAAAATCACATATTAGAAAATGCAAGTAACTTCTAAGGACCGATTTCCAAAAAGCAAAATGCATAACAAATACCAAACCAGCAAGTTCTTAACAAATAAGATAAAAGAGGAATAATAGTAAACAGACATGCAAATATTAGCACATAAACTGTGTTTTGGTCCCTTACTCCCAACTATTGCTAGGAGATAAGGGGACCTTACCTTTTGTATGTATTTAAAACCCAGGTGAGAAGGCTAACAATTTCATTTGCTTCCAGATCCTCTGCAGCAAGCTCTTGCATGCGGGTAGACAAAGCCTGATGGTACATGTTTAGCAACCTGTTGAAAATGTCATAATGGGGAGGAAAACACTGATCCAGCAGGGTTTTAGCCACAAGCAGGTCATCAAGGACGTATTTACGTATTATTTCCAGATGGCGCACAAGCCACATTTTGTCAGATTCTCTAGTATCTGCTTGAGTGCCTTCGATTCGTGTGCTCACAGTTCTTTCCAAAATGTTGAACATTTTTTCTTTCCATTTCTTTGGTCTGCCAGGAGGTATGAACCCAGTTTGTTTCTTCCGGTCTAACATGCGCCTGTCAATTTTCTCCTCCCTCTCAATTATCCTAATAACAGAAACAAGCAAGGTTGGATCTCGGCGGACTGTAACAAGAGATCTTTGAACCACCATCCAAAGTTGCTTTCCCAACTCCTCAGAAAGTTTCTGCATATCCCCAAAGTATGTATGAATGAGGTTCATGTCGTGTGTGTTTTTGCTGTCCATGCGATATTGCTCATACATCAAGTTATCACGAGAACACTCTAAATCCATCAGTTTTCGATGAGCTTGCAGAAGTTCCCCTCGTTCAATGTGATCTTGGGTCTCCCTGACTATCTCCGGAACTGAAAGAAAGGCAAAGAAGAAGAAAAAACAAAGAGTAAGACAAGACAATCAAAATACAAAGAATAAATACAAGACCATAAAAGCACTACGAACAATCTGGAGAACAGCTATAGTAATTCTTTTGAAATAATTTAAAGGAAATTATTTTGGAGTATTCAAAAATTTTTAGTAAATGCTATGTATCTTTATATATTATTAACTATAATACCCTATTTTGATCAGTGGCTAAACAAATATTATAGTGCCGACACAGCATAATTTCCTTTCTCTCCCACTCCCAAGACCTTAAAAAAAAAATCCATGAAAGTCTACTATGAAACAAATAGCAGCACCAGTTTTCTTGTATCTTATACAAAAGGCTTTTAACTTGCCTAAGTCACTTACCCTGCTGAACCTGAGGCTGAATTTACCCAACAAATACTGAATTTTGCCTCCTCCTTGAAGGAACAGTTTTTGCCTGCCTAAGGCACAAAGGAAGAACGAGGGTAATTACCTAAGCTGCTAAACTATTTTGAAGATTTTTTTTTCTTTATTATTTTTCAGTATTTGAGGAATACTGTAGTAGCAGATTACGATCCTACAGGGGAAAGAACTGAAAAATCTCAGCAGAAAAGTTGTCACGGCAAACAAGGCAGCTAGTGATAAAACTGGCAGCCCCCAAAATTTTGTTAATGATCATGTGTAACTGTCCTTTCAATGATGAAAAACACTTCATTTAATAAAAATTTGTTTTGCTCAGAGTGAATTTATCAGCAATTACACTGTTTAATAATCCTGAGGGAAGATGTTTCACACTGAAAACTTCTCAGAATGCCAGAAAATAAAAGGCTTATTGTCTCAATTGCATACAACAGTGTAAAAGAAAACAACACCCCTACAAATAACTCAGCATTGGAACATACAGGTTTTTTGTTCTTTGTTTTTTATTGCTGGACATTCCATGTAAACCAGCTGTTTTTCTTCAAACCAGCTGTTTTTCTTCAAGTTGCACACTGTATCTCAGTTTAGTACTGCAGCAGTTAGATACACCCTTACAGAAATTAAACAAATCAATCTGGTAGGACTAGGATACAATTTTTCTTTATGGGTACATTTTGTGAATTGCTATCATGAGGGCACAGAGAAGAGTATCTAAATAAAAACAAAGGGCTATAATAGGTTTAGCCCACACTACAGGGGTAAAATTCTTAAAATTACTCATAAGCAGAAGAACCCTGGCAAGAAATTCATCCTGATTCAAGATGGAACGGAATGTGGACCAAAAAGGCTGCATAAAAGGACAGAGATAATCCCATTTTCTTTATCTTTACAGTATCCATTGTATCACATTGATTTATTTTGTAAACTTTTGCAGTTGTGCAGTGGTACAATGAAGAAGTGTCTCCTATGTGTAATTTCTTCATGCATGAGTTGGTTTATGTGATTGTGCTGCCTGATTCTGAAGCAAGGACTATTGCACAGTTGAAACTGAATTTCGGCTGCTTTATACTTAGGTTTGTAACATTAACGGAAAACCTTGAGGCTCCTAACTCCTGTGTGAGAAAGATTGCTAGGGAATCTTTGACTGGAGATCTTGCTGTTCCATATTTTGCCTTTGTTTGCAAAAAGTTTTCACTTCCTAAAATAATTTGGGACTCTTTACCCAACAGGTTTGCTGTAGGAGCCCAGCTCACTGGCCACATTCCAGATCTTTCAAAATTTTCTTTCTGTACATGCTGCTCACATATTTCAGTCTTTCATACTAAACATGTTGTCCCTGCTACTGATTGCTTGTGACTTGTGTTTGATGATGAGATAGGCCAGACTAGAAGTTCTTACAGCACAATTTAGAGTCAATACATACTAAACAGTTACCAGCTACTTCCCTGAACGTGAGGTCTAGGTGATTCTTCCTTAATTCATCATTCCCAATGAGGTTTAAAGTTCTCAACATTTCCTGATAACCTTACAGCTGTTAGTACCATTTTAAAGTGCTTTCAGTATGTGATAGATTATATAAAGAACATGACATTACCTGAAAATATGTTCTTGAGATTTTCTACAGCAGCTGCCAGTTGACTATGTTGTACTACAGCATCCTTAACATCCTTGAGGTTTTCTATGGTGTTGATGCTCTGTCTCCAGTCCTTATTGACATCTATCAAAGACTGCTGAATATCCTTTACATCATTCAGTGCATTGTGCAGTTGACTCAGACCTGTTCGTACTCCATCTAACTGTGAC
Source organism: Pampusana beccarii (assembly GCA_013399365.1). NCBI lineage: Eukaryota > Metazoa > Chordata > Aves > Columbiformes > Columbidae > Pampusana > Pampusana beccarii. The sequence goes on from VWYH01002074.1 coordinate 389,392, forward strand.
TGGATTGCTGCCTTAAATACAAACAGAGTGACAAAGAAAGAACTCGTATTAATCATTAGAAGTTCTGTATTTTCAACATTCCTCAAGAATTAATTTTCATTTCAGTATCTAACACTTTAAGATTTAAAAAAACCTGAAAAGCTAATGTTACAGCCTACTAGAAATATGTAACTTACTCTGTGTTTGCACACATAGCATTTTTTTGCTGAAGTTGCATCTAGTTTTAAAGAACCTAGATACAACTGGTTCACCCATAAAGTTGACATATGAGATTAGGCAGATAGATCATCATCTTTATAAATCTATATTAAAACAGGATCATGGGAAGGTAGAACAAGATTTCTTTGTGTTTCCTTCATAAATTCATTTGAAAGGGGAATCCATATGTTTCAACAGAATGCTTGGTATGTGCAGATTCACAAAAACCCAAACTGAATAAAATTTCCACACTGTGAAACATCAACAACCAGACCAACAATCCAACTACTAGATTATTTTGGCATAAAGAAAGGTTATTGATATAGATATCTCTTGTGACAGGTGACACTTGAAATAATGACTCTTCAAATTGGCTGTTAGTCCTGAATACCACTTGATAGTCCAGACACCTTACAGAAACTATAGTGTGTACCTGAAAGAAATCAGATCATATCCACAGCATGCTTTTTATACACGTCTTTTTAAAAAGACATGACTAAGGTGAAATCAAGTGAGTGGAAAGTGAAACTGGAAATAACAGACTTCAAAAGACAAACCTAAAGCAAGACATCAGAGAAAACTCAAGGCCTTGAAGTAAACAGTAAAGAAATGAGGCACTAATGGTTTTGCTAAGCTCAAACCACACTTTTTTGCCGTACTTTTAAGGCCAAAAAGCTCAGGGAGTCACAGAACTTTCTGTTTGATACTAGAAGCCAAAGAGGAAATCCTGGTAAGTACAAAAAACATTTATTGTGTTTTAAAGGTACCAGGAAAGTCCCAGAAAAATGCTGTGATTCTTAAGCTACTGCTATTTATGTACTTTCAAATGCTGATTTTATTGATAAAGATGTATTTTCCTGTCGGACTCAGTACAATTAAGCAGTGATAAGGCATTTTTATACAATATCTACAGAAATGCTGTATTAACACATTTTTCCCCTACAGGAACTGATGTAATTAGGATACTCGAACACAAATGTCTGAAGCTGATGATAAAGTATTTTAAGAAACATATGATTATTAAATGTTCAATACTTCTGATCTGATATTTCAATTTCTTCTGAGGCACATCTCCAAAATGTTACACATTCAATTTTTTGCCTATTTAAATTTTGCAGAAACTTGATTATGCTAAACAGAAACAATAATTAATCTTGGTCACTGGCACAAACAGCAAAGGAAAATTCAAAAAACAGACATCCACCCATGTTCAGTTTGTCTTCCAATAGTCAGCTAGAGCCAGGGGAAGGGATGGGGGTGCTGGAATGCAGCATGTCCTAGCATTGTGGACTTCACTTCCTAGTATGCATATTCATCTTAGATTGGACTGACCATCACTGTACTAAAAAATGAAAACAAAACTAAGTCATCCTAGGAACAGGGCTCAAAACTTCATTTTTATCTCTTTTCAAGTCATAACCCTCAGCATTAAGCCATGGAACCAGGATTCTGGCTGCCTGGTCTCCCTAGAGCCCTACGGTTCAAATTCATGACTGCACATCAGCTAAGAATCAAAAGGTAGAGGATTCAAGCATGTTTATACTCAGGAGAACCCATGACCTAGGATCTCTCCTAGGATATGTATACAGTATTTCTTCAGGGTGAGAGAAAAACAAAACCTAAGTTCACCCATTGACTAAATACACAAAGACAGCTGTCAATGCTTATAACTTTTCAAGCTCTAGAAGAGAGTCCAAGCAGCTCTTCATCTACATTTCGGACTGCAGAGCTGAGAAGTACCAGCCTATAGTGCTAGCTGGTGCTGACCCACCCAGCATTTCAGAGTTCTGTTACCAATCCTTAAAAATATGGCTTCACTAAAAGCCATCAGTCTCAAATAAGAAGCAGGCGAGTTTGACCTATTTCAAAGCAGTTTTTCCTGTAAGAATTTATATAACACAGGAAGAAATGTGGAGAAGGATGTAAGATATAGACATAACTAAATAATTGGGAGAAAATGTAGAGAGAGAAGTAGGATAACCAACTGGAGGAGATGCTGGCTTTTTGGGCAGAACACCATTCCAGATCTCTGCTGCTTCATCCCTGTAACTGACACACAAATACGACCCTGGTTTTCTACTCTTCACCCTCGACTGACTTGATTGTCTTGATATATCTGAAGAAAATGATGACAAAGATGATGACATATCCAGGCAGAAAGAAGAACCAACATGTTGACTCTAAAAGTTTTACCATGTGTTCATTCACATAGATCAAGAAGCTGACACTGTTCAACAGTGATCCAACCTGAAAAGTCAGTAACTCCTCCAGCTGATGATCTTGATGGCCCTGCCTCTCCATCTTCCACATCATACATGTATACAATCTAAATACAGAGCACGAGTATTTCTTACATCCTCTCTGTTCTCGCATCCATACAGACACTAAACATAGGATGGTCTTACCCATATTTCAGGTTAAGTCTGTGTGTGTGCACGCATGCACTCACACGTACACATGTGGTGGAGGAACAAAATCACTGGTTACACTTCCACAAGAGACAAGAATGTGAGAGATTTTAGCTATCTTACATAAACCCCTGTAACAGCCAAAGACTAAACTTACTGATCTTTTTCAGATGCAATTATCAATTTTGTGTTACAAGTTCAGTATTCAATCATCAAGACAAACATTTGCTGGCTGACAGGCTATACAGCATGAGGGTAGCTGTCCATGTAGAATTTACAGGACATAAGAACACTTGAAGTGCTTGAATACAATTTCAGTGAGATATACAGCATTAGTTCGTGTTATTTTCAAGATGCAAAGTTTCTGTTTTGGACAGAGAACAAAAATTAAAGCCTGTGGTTTAAAACTATCTGGATGAACATGTATAAGAAAAAAAAAAAGGAAAAAAAAATCAAAAGTACATTAATCCTGCACCATGGACACTAAGGTTTATCAAACTTCGTACCTTGAGTCGAGCTTCTACTGAAGCCTTCTTACGAGCTTCCCTCCTGCGGTACTGCTCCACTTTATCCAGCTGATCGGGACGCTGAAGCATTCCCGCTACTCTCTGAACAGCTGTTGCAACTGCTTCCCTATCCGTTTCCTCCATTGTTGATTAGGACCTCAAAATGCCTTCATAATTTAACAGTACTGAAAAGAAATACAACATTTTTGAAAATATATCTTCATTTGATGGCTATGCGTCATTTCAAAGTTCACAATTTGAGAACTAACTTTGGCAATAAAACCTGCAACCTGACAGAAGCATCATTAGAAAGCATTACAAACAGCAGTAATCACAATTCTAGAGGAATCACATTTGAAGTCACTTAACTTTGTTTCATTAGTTTACCTGAAATGTTCTCTGGTTACTATTTTCTCATTTACTTTGGTCTCTATAAGTTTGTATCAAAAAAGAACAACAACAAAAGAACAGCAAATTTCATTTAAAAAATATATTCTATCTCACCCTAGATTAGGTTTGCCTATTAAAAGGGGAATGAGATAAGCACAAAGAAATCTTGTGGCAAGCCCAAGCAAAGATGCTAACTCTTCCTGAGCTAGAATCTGGTGGAGCTGAGAGAACCATAGTCCCCCTGCCATAGCTCAAATTTGGTACCAAAAGTGAAGGGAAACATAGCTGTGGAAGCTCCAAATCCAGAGACTTAACTGTAAAACACTTCCATTTACACTTTCAATGGATGATATTTTTATTTCCTACTCTTTGTTTTCAGTTCTTTCCCCAGCCTCAGTCCATCAGAGGTACATATGTGCAGGGGAAAATTAATCATGTATTTCACCCAAGTCTCCACTGGAATTTCTAGTGAAGTTTAGACATGCATACAAACTAGTATTAGATTTAAAATGCAGAAAAGGTAAAATTCGCTGGCCATAAAACCAAACCTGTTCTCTCAAGCTTCACTAGCTACTGATAGAAGGCAGGAAGTATCCCAGTCAACAATGATTTAAAAACGTGATATCCACGGAACTCCAAGGAACACACCTGGAGTACCGCATTTCTCCAAAATAGAAAGGAACATTTCATGTCTTCACTCTCGGAATCAAATATTAATGAAACATTTTAGGTTCTGCTGCCATGGCTACAGATTATACTGTCTCATATCTATGCTGTTGATTGAAAGTATCTACTTTCAAGGCAGTCTGCATTTACATATCAGGTATATCACTTAATCTCAACAGATTAATCAGTGATCTGATGAGGAACTATACTAGGCGCACAGAACTGGAAGAGCAAAAGCAAGAAAACTCACGGGACAAGGGACAGTTAATAGGTGAAGAGAAAAAAAACAACCAAACAAAAACCCCAACGACACCACAACCAAACCAAAAACAACAAACAAAAAAACCCAAACCAAAACAAACAAAATAAAAAACAAGTGAAGCAAAGGGAATTGCTCACCACCTAACACAGGCAAAACAGTGCCCCAGCCAGCCTCTGAAAAAATGGCCACCCTAGAAGCCACCTCCTCCCCTTTTTTCTTCCTCTATCCCGATTTTTATTGCTGAGCATGACTTTGGCCAGTCTGGGTCAGCTGTCCTGGCTGTGTTCCCTTCCAATCTCTTGTCCACCCCAGCCTACTCAAGGGGAGTGAAGGGCAGAGTAGGAAAAAAGATAAAGCCTTGATGCTGTGCAAACACCCTTCAATAACAGCCAAAACACTGGTGTATTATCAACACTGTTTTAGTCACAAATCCAAAACATAGCACCATACCAGTCCCTATGAAGAAAGTCAATTCCATCCCAGCCAGACCCAGCATAGCATTATTAGAATTAGTCATTTTATAACTTAACAAGGTTAAAAAAGATTCCAGATAAGGTTGCCCAAGAGCTGGTCTGTGAGACTCTATAGCTCAAGTTCTTCTATCTGATATCTCAAGATCTGTACCCCTAGTATCTTCATAAGTTACACGCACAAGTATGCACTTATTCCAGAATTATTCCTACAGTGTAAACTCATGGCCTACTTTACCTCCTGAGCTGTGCAACCATACCCATCACTTCTCTAACAGCCTGCTTAGCTCAAACGATGCTTGATTTCCTACTCTGCATCTCAAGGTGCAGGATCTATCCCTACCACTCACATTTTTGAATGAATACTCTGGTTTTGTTGAGCTCAATACATTTCCAAGCTACCAGAACTGTACCTACAATTAAAAAAAAATGTTACTTCAAGTAGCAGCAGAAATGCTATCTGCAGTAGAAAGCTTTATGCTGAATTACTTCCTTTATTAACAACTCTGAATACATTTAACAGTCACGATAGCTCTCACCCACACAGCCACTACCCAGGCATATTAAGTAAACCTCATGAACAAAATGAGTAGTTGGTATACTGTAATCTCCTAACCAATTACGTACTAACTTGCTGAGGTAGAGAGGTTGTTGCGCAACTACTGACCATTCAAAAGGAAGAACAAACTTTAAGAAGACACACCAACTTCACACAGAGGCTATTAGCCAAAACCACAACCATTTTCAGAGCAAAGCACTGGAAGAAGCGAGCATAAGAAAGTCCTGAGCAGTCTTGGAAAAGCTGCAGCTGCAAGCACACCCTCATCCTACTCAGCACAGATATCAAACTCATTTTCACCGGGAGCCACGTCAGGTGGAGTAGTTACATTTATATAGCCCTAAAATTACATTGGGCCCTTTGAAGGCAACTGTAAGGCTGACCTGGGCCCCGGTGAAAATGAGTCTGACACCCTGCTCCAGCCCCAAGCTCCAGCCGGGAGCCAGCGCGGGTGAGCCGCTCACAGGCCCCTGCCCCCTCCAGAAAGAGCTTCTGGGCTACAGACGCGAAGCGGCGCCCAGGTTTGGGGCACGACCCCTCGCAACAAAGCTCGGAGGGAGCTCCGGCAGCCCCCGGCCGGCAGCACCTGCACCGCCCGGCCCCAGCTCCGCCCGCCCGCGCTCCCTGACCGAGGAGGCTCGGACGGAACTATCCGCACCGACGCAGGTGCCCGTCCCTGCCGGGCAGAGGCCGGACAGCTGTCCCCGGGCACGCAGGTGAAGCTGCAGCCCTGCCGCGCCGGGCTCCCTCGGCCTTGGCAGACGCCGCTGACGGCGGCCGCGCCGGAGGGGCCCTCAGGACCCTCTTCGGCCTCACCATCCCGAGGGACTCCCCGCATCCGATCGGCCCGTCCCGGCCCAGCCCAGCCCACCCACCCACCTCCCCCTCCGCTTCCCGTTGCCGGACTCGGGTGGCCACGGGCAGCGCCAGCCTGACAGGAACGGGCAAGGCTGCGCTCACCAGCCGGGGCGCTGGCGCAGAGCCAGCGGCGGGGGCAGAAGGAGCCGCAGCTGCCACTTACCGGCTGCCGCCCGCCCCTGGGGAAGGTACTGACAGTCCCGCAGCGCGCAGGCGCCGGGCGCACACAGCAGCGCGCCGGGCGCACACAGCAGCGCGCCGGGCGCACACAGCAGCGCACCAGCCGGCGCGCAGGCGCACAACGGAGCCTTCCCCGCCCCGCCGTTCGGCCGTTGCGCATGCGGGCTTGGCTCCCACACCTGTGCGCGGCTGCGGGATGCGCCTGCGCGGCCGCGGGAGGGCGGGTGAGGGGAGGGCGCGCGGCCGCTGGCTGGAAAAGGTTATGGAAGGGTGGTCTCAGTCTCCCTGAGGAGCTTCGTTCTGGCGGCGGGGCGGCTGTGTGCGCGCACACGGTGCTGGGTGCGACCGGGGAGGTGGGAGCGAGGGGAAGCAGCAGCTGCCCCTCAGAGCGGGCTCGGGGCTGCGGCTGCAGCCTCTTCTGCCTCCCTTCTCTCTCTCTCTCCACTGAGATCGGTTAAAAAATAAAATGCAGAAGCCATTTGAAGTATTAAACCGCTGGGTTTGGTAACCTGTTACAGTGAGGGCTTGGCCGCTGGGTATCGTCTGGAGAAAGGAAGGACATAAAGTAAGGGTGGCGCAGGTGGATGAGTGTGAACCGCGCAGTGCCCCTCGGATTTACGTGGAAGTGGCTTTGCCCTGCAGGGAAAAAAAAAAAAAAAAAGTATTAATTCAGCGGTGTGGCTGGTGGGGTGCACCTCACTATGGCCTCCTCTGTCTCTGCATGTCAAAGAATCATGGGATAGTTTGGGTTGGAAGGGAACTTCGAAGGTCATCTAATCCAACCCCCCTGCAATAAGCAGGGACATCTTCAACTAGATCAGGTTGCTCAGAGCCCCGTCCAGCCTGAGAAATGCCAAGGCTCAGGGAAGCTGCTTGCTTAGGTTTTAATTTATATGTAAGGGAAAGCTGTGGTGCTTTTGAGAAGACAAAGTAGTTATGGAATTAGCAGTGGGCTGGTGGATACAGCAGGAAATGGGGACAGAGGAGTTGCCTCCCGGGGCCTGCGTTGTTTGCTGGGTTTGTGTAGGGTTGCCATAGCAGCTGCCAGCGGCTCTCAGTGCCCAGGCAAACCTCAGGCTGGGAAACCTTCTCCAGATTAAGCAAGTGCCTCGGCTGGTGCTCTGTGCCCTGTGCTTTGAAGTGGGACCTGTAGCTGTCGTGTGAGAAGGAGCTTGACCTGTCCCTCGGTGCGTGAGTTCCCACCTGCAGCATGCTTACTCTGACCAGAGAGACATGTCAGTTACGCAATTAGAAATAAAGTTTTGTTAAAGGGTGACCTTAGAGTAGCTTCTGTCATTTTGCAAACTGCAAACTTCTCATTCTAAACTGACAATCAGAAGTAGAGGTGGTGGTGGGTGTGGGGTTTTTCCTTTCCTTTTTTTCCCCCCCTTCCTTGTTAGTCTGTCATACGGGTGCTATAACAGGGATAAAAATACTGATGGTGTGGTTGCTTGTTACAACTTTACATTGTCCAGCCATTTTCTGAATTCTTGATTTAGGTTGATTTTTTTTGTGTGTGTGGAGATGGAGGAGACTGTGGGAGGTGAGACTGAGTTACGGGGAAGAGTCGAGCCTAGTTCCTCTCCTGGTCGTTTTGCACAGCAGGAATCAGAACAACTTAAAGGAATGCAACTTTCTTCCAAACCTGACATTGACCTCTGTCCACCCCTCATTGCTATTAAAAAAGGTAAGGAAGAAAATAATTATAAGAACATATAAGTACTTCATGTCAGCTTTGTATGGAAAAGAAATTCAGGAACAGAATGAGAAACTAATTATTAAGGAAGGTGTTTAAGTTTATAACAAGTAGTTATACATAGTGGGTGGGTACATGCTATTCTGATTATAGCAGCGTAGGGACTACAATACGCTATTTACAGCTTTATAAATAAATATGTACGTATAAATAAACACATGCATTTATGGATTATTTTGTATATATGTATTTACAGTGTCTGGTACAGTGTGACTCGGATTCCTTAGCAGATTTCCTAATGTTGAATCATAGTAACATGATTTAGAACCATTTTTTTGGGAATTAAAATTAATAGCACTCACATAATAGTATGCCATATAGTATGGTATCTCCTTTCTGAAATATATCAACAGTGATAACAGATTGAATAATTACTTCAGAGATTATTGTGTGTAGTCTTACGGGAGAGGATCAGGTCAGGGAAGCTGTATATAGGTAAGTCCATGGGCCCAACTGGGATGCACCCATGAGTGCTGAGGGAGCTGGCTGATGTCATTTCAAGGTTAAGCTCAATCTTTGAATGTTCATGGCAAGTGGGAGAAGTACCTGAGGCCTGGAGGAAAGCAAATGCCACTCCTGTCTCCAAGAAGGAGGGCCCAGGAAAATAGAGGCTAGTCAGCCTCATCTTGGTCCCTGTGAAGGTGACAGAGCAGCTAATCTTGGATACCATTTCCAGGCACATGAAGAACAACCAGGTGATTGGGAATAGTCAACATAGATTCACCAAGGGGAAGGCATGCCTGACCAGCCCTCATTGCCTTTTGTAATGAAATCACTGTCTTGGTAGGTGAGGGGAGTGCAGTGGATATGGTCTGCCTTTTCTTAAGTAAGGCTTTTGACACTGTCTTCTGTTGGAAATTTTTTATTGTGCCCCTTGAGGTGAATTAAACACACATTTGTGCTGAAATATATATATATATAAAACTAATAATGCATTGGACAGAGTCCTGCTGCCATAAGTGGTTCAACAAGGGGTCTGCAAAGATGCTTCACGAGCAGATTCCTTATGTACACATACACCAGCACCAGTCTGGTGAGTGTCAGCAACTGGGGCACCTCAGCCCAGCCTTGGGTCCATACCCCAGCACCAGCCCAAAGGTGGATTGACTCCAAACACTCCTAGGATGGCTACAGGAGAATGCTTTGGCTGTTTCTTATCTCATCACCAAGGGAAACCAAAGTCCCTTACAGAGAATTGTTGTGTCTCTGGTATTCATGCTTCCAGTCAGCTTAACCCCTTCTGCAGCTGGGCCTTTTTGGTCTCCATGCCAGGTCATTCCTTGATCACAAATTACCAATGCTGAGCAGTAACAATTTGATTTTCCTCTTTGCTCCTGTAAGATCCTCATAGAGAAGCTAATAAAGTGTGGGTTGTATGAGCAGACAGTGGGGTGGATTGAAAACAGTGGGGTGGATTGAACAGATGGGCCCAGAGAATGGTGATCAGTGGCACGAAGTCCAGTTGGGGGTCAGTAGCTAGCGGTGTATCCTGGGGGGTCAATACCAGGTCCAGTCATATTTAAAATCTTCATTAATGTTCTGGAGGACAGGACAGGGTGTAGCCTTAGCAAGGCTGTTGATGACACATAACTGGGCGGGATGGCCGATACACCAAGGGATTGTGCTGCCAGCCAGAGAGTCTTTGAATGGCTGGGGAGTTGGGCTCATGGAAACCTCATGCAGTTCAACAAGAGGAAATGCAAAGTCTTTTACCTGGGGAGGAACAAGCCCAGGCACCAGTACAAGCTGGGGGCTGACTAGCTGGAAAGCAGCTTGGCAGGAAAGGAGCTGGAGGTCCTAGTGGGGACACCATGTTAAGCATGAGCCAGCAGTGGGCTGTTGTGGTAAAGAAGACCAATGGTGTCCAGGGCTGCATTAGGAGGTGTGTTGGCAGCAGATCAAAGGAGGTGATCCATCCTCTCCAATCAGCACTGGTGAGGCCATGCCTAGAGTACCATGTCCAGTTCTAAGTTCCCAAGTACAACAGTGGCATGGACCTACTAGAGAGAGTCCAGTGAAAGGCCATGAAGATGATGAAGGCACTGGAAAATCTCTCTTGTGAGAAAAGGCTGAGAGAGCTGGGATTGTCCAGGCTGGAGAAGAGGAGAATCAGGGGGATCTCATCACCATGTATGAATACCTGAAGGGAGTGTGTAAGGATGGAGCCAGGCTCTTTTTGGTAGTATCCAGTGACAGGACAAGAGGCAATGGACACAAAAGGAAACACAAGAGGTTCTGTCTGCACACCAGGAAACACTTTTTCACTGTGAGCGTGATCAAGCAGTGGCACAGGTTTCCCAGAGAGGTTGTAGAGTCTCCCACCTCAGAGAAATTCAAAAGCCATCTGGACATGGTCCTGACAACTTGCTCTGGTTGGACCAGATGATCATCAGAGGTCCCCTCTCAGCCATTTTTTTGGTTCTGTGAATAATACATTATAATCAGGGGAGACTTCATGGGAGAAGAGACACAATCTGTAAGGAAATTTATAAGGAAATCAGTACTATTAGAATATTAATTTTAGTCACAATCTCGTAATTTATTTAGAATAGATTAAATAGTAGTTCCTGAAAGTTTAGTGAGCTGCTCATTAGCACTACTGCATGCACCACTGCTGCCAAGAATGGGACCTAAATACCATCTTCTGAGAAACAAGATGGTTGCTTTTTATTGGACTAAAAGCAAGCTGTAGCAATTACAAACCATCATAATTTTAAAGGTAACTAAAACACTACTTCCATTAAGGAGAGGTAAAGCAATATTTACAAATGCTTTGTAACTAAAAACAATTTAAAAGAGAAATGGTGGCTGCTGGAGATGAGTTGCACTTAGTATCAGGAAAACATAACTATTCTTATTTGTTACTTAAATGACTTAAAAATACACAAATTTTAATTTTTGGGAAAAACAAAAGCATGTGATAAATTTTATTTAATAACCTGAAGGGCTTCAGAAGTTCATAAGGAGGCTTAAACAATCAGCAGAAGATAACTACACACTCTAATGTTATATGTCCTGGTTTTTATGCAAATATTAGCAATCTTTATTCTTCAGATATTCCATGTGCTCAAGTTGTCTTGCAAGTCTCTGCAAGTAGCAAGTTTGTCAGAGATGCATGAGGCTTACAATCAGAATTTAGGTAAAGAAGTAACAGAAGAGGAATAACTGGGTGACAATAGCGAAAGTGAAAAGTGATAATATTTCAGTGTCTCAATTTTTTCCAGAACTGATTTCTTCAAGCTAGTACCTTAAATTGCTTTTTCTTACCTCTACTGCTGTCAGTAGGGATTCTTTGCAATTGAACTTGAGATAAAAGCCATTATAAGACATCTTTTCCCCTAACGGCTTCTAACGGTTTCTGCTGAGGCACAGGTTTTCTCATATTCCTTTTGTGTCTCATTTTCCCCAACCTGAGAAGAAGTCAACCAGCAGATATTGAGACACAACATAGTGACATCATTGCAGGTCTTGTAAATGTGTTTGTTGTGCATATACCTGAATAATTAGAACTTTTAACTTCTTTTAACTAGACACAGAATGTAAGCACCGTAGACGTGGAGGGGACCTGAAGACAAGAGGCAATGAGCTAGGATCTGCTGTCACAGGATCACGTTTGACTGCTGTTCTTCCGGCAAGTATTTTCATGCTAAAAAGGTGGCGACTCAGCTGTCTTTTGTCTGTTAATTTTTCTTTTGCACAGATTATTTTTGAAGTCTTCGTTGACAAAGGTTGGCCTAATACTGCAGGATGCTTGAGTTCCTTTCATATCTCTTAATTACAAGGAAAAAGAACAATGAGCCACTCAAAAGTTTATACAATGTTAGGCCTTTTACTTCCCGTGCTTATAATGTATGTTGCTGGGATTTTTTTTTTTTTATCATCTACCAGTTAATTCTCTTTCTTTGCCAAGTTGAAAATTAATATAGCTTAAAAATACTTGAATAAAGTCATGCTGCATCAGGGAAGACATATGCAAAACCAGAAATCCAGCTGTTGGCGTAGAAGCCCGAGATGATAAAACATGGGCACAAATGAGCTGGGACCTACATGAGAGAAGAATGAACTGTGAATCAGAAAATATGTAGCTTTTAGAGACTTCAGAATGGTACTGAGCAACAACTACAGGTATTCAGGCATTCTTGGTGTCTCCTGATCTTGAAGGGATGCAGATAGAGACAGGAGAGATGTAGAACATCCATTCAGTCTGGGATAAGACCGAATGGTAGGAAGCAAAGGTGGATGTTGGCCAGCTTTTTTTTTTTTTTTTTTTTTTAAATCTGAGAGTAAATTAGGATTGATCAATTACAATTTCTAGTTTAGAGTACTGGGAAGATGATGTAATTTATCTTATTTTCTCTCCAATAAAAATTGTGAGGTACAGACATCCCCAGGCTCCAGATACTCATATCAGTGGGAGCTGCGTGTAGAGGGAAAGGCTCAGCGTGGTGACTTTTTTACCCAAATCTTTAGTTTTCTGTATAGCTTCTAAAAATTATCTGTTGACTTAAAAATCTTATCCACTGTATCTTTTTTCAGTCTTGTTCACTCTTTTATGAAGACTTAAGAATCCTTTGTCTACATGAATGTCCCTTATTCTGCTACTACCCTTCTATGACCTGTGTATTAAACATCAATTGCACATTTGTTCCAGTGGTGACTGATTTTATAGTGGATTTGTTTTATTTATTTCCATTGAGGTAATAACTTGGTATTCTAAATTAAAATGATGACAGTAAAGAGTTAGATCTGGTCCCAGATCTGGAATATGGACATACAGAAGTTTGGAAGCTGAATTCACAAAGCTGAGATTTGAATTAGAGCCTTTATAGTGCTAAATTTGTGTTGTCACAATAGTCTGCATCCACATCTGATTCTGAGGCCCTGATCTGAAGTTTCCTTTGTAGTGGCCTTAGAGTAAGAATTAATTCTGGCCTAACAAGTTAATTATTACTAATCATTTCTCTCTGCATTCCTTAGATATATTTTTTATGTTCCTGTTTGGAGTAGTTTATGAAACCATCTTAAAGATCAACAATATCAAATACAATCCTTAAGTGAGGAGAAATAATCTCTCTCTATAACAAACTTTTATTTTCTAGACAACTGGTAAGAAAAGTATAGTACTTTCCAGTGAAACTAGAAAAGAACTAGCCAAGCAAGCCAAAGTAACCAAAGAGGAGAGAAGAGCTCGGATAGATGAAAGACACAAGTATTTGATAGCAAGATTAGCAGATGGGATAGGCTTAAGTGAGCAGCAAGTGGAGGAGGCCATTATTTCTGATGACAAGGTAAATATTAATTAAATTATTATTATTAAATATTTTTCAAAAAATTTCCAGTCTTTTGAAAGTACTTCACAATTAACTACTTGTAATTTCGGTTTTAGTTTCAACTTATAGAACAATTCTTTGCATCTAGTGGACTTAAAAAATTGCTCTTCTTTTACCAAGATGTATTGCAGGTATGTTTCTGTTATTACTTCTGCAAAAGCAAAGTCGCACTTTTAAAAAAAATCATGACTGTTGCAAAATTCAGAATATGTTAACAGAGATTATTTTGCTATGCATGCTAATGTGAAAAGAACCCGGATCTCATTGTTTAGATGCTGCCATATCAACTTAGATGGAAATGGGAGGATGCCCTGTGGCATGGTTTGATACTGTTCTTGTTTTCACAAAAGAACACTTAAAAAGGGCAAGTAAAGTAAAAATTCAGACTTCAGAAAATATAAAGATGATTGAGGCAAAGTGTCCACAGTAGTTAGAGTTTAAAAAGACTGGATTAGCTAATGTATTATAGGAATGGGGAACTATCCGTATTAGAGCAGTCTTCTTTTGGTGTGAACTTTACCAGCTCTATTATGGACAAAGCAGTGATTCAAGAGCGTGAAAAATGGTGCAATTTCTTTCTAAATTAAGGTGGCTTCACGTTCAAGTCTGTCCTGTTCTGCAGAAAATAATCTCAAACCTGGAAAATTATACGTAACTAGAAACAAGGTAGTTGTAGTCCCAAAGGTGTATTTCTCTCCCTTTCAATTTTGAAAAGGGGAAGCCTCTTCATAAAAAGCAAAATAATGTGTTCAGCTTCCAATCTGTGTGTGGTATCAGAAGTTGCAAAGTGACCTTGAAATTACCTAATGTGACTGTTGTGAGCTTCATGAACTGCACAAGTCCTTCCATAGTCCTTTCAGGTTATGCCATTGAGGAGTCATGTTAAGGTGAGCTAACTCACCATGTAGTGGTATTTTAGGCTTATTTGGGACAGTAAAATAATTGGTAATGCTTGATCATCAGTTAAGTGCAAGAATGAATTGCAGATTTACTATAACTGATGGAAATTAAAAGAACTTTTGAGTGTTACTGGAGTTGCTTAGAGACTTTGCAAAGCACAGAATCAGCTCAGCTTTCGAAGCAGTTTAATCAGATTTTCATTTCACTGAAACTGTGTGTACACATTTCTGAGATGAGCATGTTGTTCTCTGACTTAGAACAAGATGAAACTAAAAATCTTGAAAGTGTTTTTCGTCAACTTACAAGCCATAAATTTATGCCCAGCTTGGGTTAAGTGAAACGTTTCATTTCTGCATTTCCTTTTGTTTTATTTTGGTCTTTTTAACTGTTAAAATATGAATTCATGAAAATTTTGTTGCAAAGGCAGCATAGCATAAAAATTAATGCTTCTGATGGAAAGTGTGAATGCCATCTCTACCATCTTCCACCCAATTATGGTGAGTCAAGAGATCTCGTTAAACTGACTGTTCTGTCCACAGTTTGGTTTCAAACATATTGGAGATTACTCAGGGGCAGTATCATACATGCTTGCCCTGTTTTTAACCATTTTTGGCCATTCTTGGAGACAAAATACTGGTCTGGGCAGACGGTTGGCCTGACCTAGAAATCGTGTTCTTACCAAGGTTTCTCAAGATCCTTTCTCAGTGCTGCTCATCTCTCTTTTTCACCAGCTTGGGTGCATGGTGTTCACTTGAGACTGTGCATAGGGGTTAGAAGATACTGATTTGAGGTGAGAGTGAGGAGCCACCACTGTGTATCATATATCACACATTTGGTCTAGCAGGAGCTGAACATTTGACTTTTTAGGAAGAGTCCTCTCCTTAAAAGAGGAATATACCTGCAGGCTTCTTCCACGTTATTTTCTGTGACATTCTTCCAAGTTTCAACAGATTATTTTCCAAATTGCGTGAGAGAAAATTCATAGAATGATAGAATCATTTTGGTTGGAAGAGGCCCTCAAGATCGTAAAGTCCAACTGCTAACCTAACTCTGGCACTAGAATTAGAATTAGAGGGATGCGGGTCTTTATTAAGCTTAGACCTTTATAATTGCTTCCAAAACATGAGGTTGTAGATACATCTCAGTGGAGAGGGACCAGTGGCAGCAAGGCTTGTCAGAGAGGAAGTTTTTCAGAGTGATATGTGGTTGAAGACATCGTTAGAAAGCTAAATTTCTTTGCATTGTTGCCAGGATCTATCTGAGAGTGTTCCTTGTGAGTCCCGCTCACGATTACAATATGACTCTGCAGGCCAGGAACATGACTCTTTCTGCAAGACATCCAGTTTGTTTCTATGGAGGAAGTTGCTCCAGGAAACACTTCAGATTTTATTTCATTGTATTTTTCTGAGATTTTTTTCCCCCCTTCTTCTTTGAGTGTTTTCTGAAAAAACAGGGCTATGAAACTGTTTACTGTGGAATCATAGACTTGTGTAGGTTGGAAAAGACCTTTAAGGTCATCACGTCCAACCATTAGCTAGCACTGCCAAAGTCAGCCTCACAATTTCTGTGTGGGAATTACTAACTGATTCAGAATGAGCTTAGTTATAATTCACATAGTGAAATATGATGAGGTATTTGTATGATAATAGTTTTTATTATATTAACCTTTTATTTATAATTGCTAGCAAAAGTTGAATGCATCACTGAGGTCAGATGGATCAACGAACAGTTTGATTCAGAAGAAGTTATTTATTACCATGGGTTCTACTGAGGTATGGTTGAAAAATTCATTAGATGACATTTGAAAAGTGAAACATTGGAAAAATGTAACAGTTTTGCAGTGTTACACAGATTTTTGTAATTCTTGGATACATATTTAAGTATTTAGTCCGTGTTGTCATAATGCAAGATCTCCCAGCATTTCTTCAGCTGAGCTTGGAATTTACCACTAAAGAAGTAGTGATTAATGGATTTGACTGTCTGAGAGGGGAGCAGGTCAAATAAATGCTTGTTTAAAAATTGCAGATCCTAACACTTTTGTTAATGACTGTATGTTCAAGTATTTTCCAGTGCTTGTGCACTTCTAGTTTAAAAGTGCAGTTCTTCAGTGGTTTTAATAATGCTGCACATAACTCAAAAAATATCTTTAATAATTCCTTTATTCAATTCAAATTCTTGTAACAACCACCTCACTGTAATATCTAAGCATTATTCAGACTAGTCATTAACATTTCTGATTAATTTTCTTTCTGTCTCTTTTGGAGGAAATCAGGTGTACCATATTCAGCTTTCTTTGAATAAGGCATGGTGATGTCTTTTTCTTTTTAATGTTTTAATTTTTTTTTCCAATGAGCTTATATTAACAGAGTTATGTTAGAAAAAACATAGCTGAAGAATTCTTTCTTGCTTTCAGAGAAGAAGTGAGGTTCATTACTCTGCCAATTGGACCAACTGGAATGGCTTTGAAAATTTGTTATAGTTGAATTATTATTAAATTTAATAGATTAAAAATAAGCATTGTTGCAGTACTAATTTGAAACTTTTACATTAGCTCAGTCCATCAAAAAGATGAAAGCACATGTTAAAAAGTATTTGAATCAGAAGTTTTTAGTAATCTTTAAGTTCCCTTTTAAAAAAATGAAATAAATGTCATTCTAACATGATCCATTCTGGTCTAGGTATCTATGAAAAGTACTTTAAATGTTTGAAAGCTGAAGATACCTTTAGATTTTTTCAATGAATTTGCGATGGTAGATTCAGAAAGGGATTAGACAACCTCATGGGTAGGGCCATAAGTGGATACTAAAATGACTAGACAGGTATTTGTCATCTCTCAGCTCTCACACAATGTTCGCAGGTGGCCAGGGAACACAAGAGGAATGGAGCTCAGAAAGGAGCCTGGCTCACAAGCTCTCCCTGAACTGCATTTTCTTGATAGAGATGCGATACTGGACTGGTCTGCCCAAAAGGGCATTTTTGATGTTCTTATGTCAGATGGAGAAAAAACAACGTTTGGTTTGAGAAGGACAGGTTTTGAAATATCCTACAAACAGTTCCCTACTTTTTTGAGTAATATTTTTTTTACAATTTTGTTTTCAGCACAGTTTTACATTATTAAGTAAATTACTTTTACTGTAGAGGTGTATTCTTTTTAACTGATTGCATTTCGTCCTTTTTACAGAACTTTACAGGAACTTGTGCATTTTTCCTAAGGACATCAGATAAAGTTATAACTGCGTCAAATATTTCCCAGGTCAGACCAAAATACTTGCAACAGAAGAGCATGTAGATACTAACATCTAAGAATAGACATTAAAGAAAAAAAATTTAATAAGCCTGAAATAATTTTCTCAAAAACATGATGCACTCATTTTTATGCTTTTCAGATTTTCTCCTTATTTGTCACCAATAAGTTGATGCGTTCCCTCTGAGCAGTCCAAAGTTGTAGTAAGTTTGTTCTCCAGCTACAGTCATGGAAATTAGTACTTCAGTTTCTGTCAGTCACTTGCTTTATGACAATATTTTTTACAAATACCTCATCCATGGGTGCAAAAGTAATTTTGGGGCTTCCTCTTCTCACAGCCTGTGAGTCCTGCTGCACTGCTTCAGTTGGGCACCTGTCAGAATGGTTGTCCAATCTCTTCAGTGAGCTTCCCTCGTGTCCTCTCTGTGGTTCTCTTGCAATCACCTTGTCTTGGCAGTTGATGTCCTGTAGCTGTCATGAAACTTCGTTCCTTATGTAAGGCAACATTTTCAGATGACATAGAAGGTATAACAAGCCCTAATTTTCTGTCCGGCAGTTTTCACGCTGATGAGACTTAGAGCTTGGGCTCAGACTGGTTTGGCAAGTTTTGGTTTATCCTGAAGAGCTGTGTTGGAAGTAGAACCTGAGAACCCCCTAGAAATACACGGTTTTGTCCCATTTCTCAAGAGGAATAGCCGAGTCTTCAGCATCCTGTGGAAAGAAATGGTTCAGGCTGCATATCAACCCTGTCCTAGAGATTCAGAAGTCTTGAAAGACTTAATTTGCCATGTCTCCCCCTCCCTGCAGCAAATATAAACACTAATATGGGAGAAACTGGCGTTGTTAAAAGCATCTGATGGGGAAAAGTAGAGGTCAGTTCTTTTCTTCATTAGCCTTCTGTCCTTCTGTTATTTTGTTAGCACACCCTCTTGCAGAACTAGCTTAGGAGCATTTCCTCGTTAACAACCTTGTGAGCGTCGCCTCCCTGGGAACATGTTCAGACATGCAGAGAAATCTGGTCTTCCTCCTAAGCACTTCTTCAAGCAGAATGATGTCTTGATTGTCATCCATAATACCACCACTTTTTGAGAAAGAGCTTTCTACCCTCTTGTACTCTAGTGGGATTATAATACTGTAATATTGTTAGGATGTAGTATTCTACCCATGCATAACAACTAATTGTCTTAAATGTTCTTCTTCTGCATGCAAGGGGGGACTAGCAAGAAAAATACCAGTGAAATTAATTATCAAGAGAGCAAAGAATGTCCAAGCTTCTACAAAACCTCATTTGTAGTTGCTGTTCCTAAAACACTCTGGAATTGCTGTCTTTACACAGGCAGAAGTTGGGAGTAGAAGCTTCCAGGGCAGAACTTTGTTTGCTTTTCCCTGTATGAATGAAGCATTCAATGATGAAGGCAAAATCAGTTTATGTTTGTGCAGCTCAGAAGTTCTCAATGAGACTCCCTCTCTGCTAACAGGAGGCATACCCAGAGCTGACGTGGCTAGTCTGTATGGGTTGTAGAAAGCACATGGCCCACGTTCAGGATATATCCATCTGTAAGCAAAATGCCTGTAGGAGAAGATAACCAGTCCATAAGCAGATAGCACTGGGAAAACATGCAGTCCCTCACTTCCTCCAATTAATGCATTATGTTCTGCAGTAAAGTTCCACTGACCAGTGCTGTCTCTGTGCCCAGCTTCAGCAATTCACTGCTTGTTGTTTCACATTAGCTAGAGTGGACTATTGGAAGGGACGTACAATGGTCATATAGTCCAACTGTCTGACCACTTCAGGGCTGACCAAAAGCTAAAGCACATTGTTAAGGTCACTGTCTGAATGCCTCTTAAACGCTGACAGGCTGGGGGCATCGACCACCTCTCTAGGAAGCCTGTTTAGGAAGCCTGTTACAGTGTTTGACCACCCTCTGGGTAAAGAAATGCTTCGTAACAATGAACTGGAGACAACTGTGCAACTGAGGCATTTCTTGCCTGATACATTTGTTGTCCATTTTTAGGCATTTATGATAGATGGAAGCTGTTCCTCTAAAAGAAAAATACAGACATATAATTGTCTTAATGCACTGATGTTAAATGATTCATTTTAATTGGTGGCTGGAGTGTTGCTACAATATGGGACTGACTCTTCTGGTGACTCAATGGCAAGTCTTGGAATTTCCAGTTGAATTTTAGTCTATGTCCAATCCAAATTCAGTAGCTGGGGGAGCAATATCCTCATGGAACCTACGCAGTTAATGACTGTATGTATGTCTGCCACGTGTCTGAATTTCACTCAAGTAGCGTAACGTTGCAGAAATTTATGTGCACTCTACTAATTTTTGTTTATTCCCAAAGGAGGTGAATTTTGGTGCATTTGATTGTACTAATGGAAATATCCTTAAGGGCCTGGAATTCTTCTTGTCCCAAATCATGATACCAGCACTTAAATCCCAACAGGTAATCCAGTAGCTAGTCTTTTTTCCCAAGAACATATGGAATTAAGGCAAGTGGCTACTGCACTCCTGTTTGTGCATCAGTTGAATGATACAAAAAGATACAAGTCTAATATAGACCTTTATGGGAGTCATGCAATTTGTATATAAGTGTTTGAAATAAATATATTTATTTTTTTATTTTCAAGCAATAGCACCAGCTGTAATGCTCCTGACAAAGGAGAATGTAGCATACCAGCCACACTAAGGTAAAACTGTGATGACTTATTTAAAAGTAGATTAAGCCTGGATTGAAAGAAGTGTCAAGTCCTTCTGGCAGCACAAAGGATCAGTTTATGATTTTATGCTAGAGTGAGGGACAGCAAACACTGTATCACAACCAGAGTGTCCATCTTCTCTAAGTTTTGTTTGTTCTGTGTCACTCACAAAGCATCACAGATAGTTCTGTTGCCTCCAGAAGGACATGTTCAGAGGTTGGAAATATACTGGAGCTCAGTGTCTGTTGAGAGTGATGGTGGTGTGTGTGGTTACCACACGTTACCATTCTCTCTTACCCAGGAGCGGGAAGGGAAATCAGAATATTTTTTCTCTGTCCAGAGAGAGCCAAATCAGACCAAAAAAAAAAAAGACAGCAATTCAGTGTGGAGACAGTGAGAGCAGGGAGACATTTTCATTTCTCAAGAGCATCTTGCTCATTTGTCTCTTCTTGTCTAATAATTAAATCAATGCACACTTTAAAATATTTACATTATAGTACAGGTGAGTGTATTTTAAAGTGCATACTGATAAATCTTTGTATACTGAATAAGAAATACTTTTCTAATTAAAAATAAGATACCTTTTGTGTTTAAAAAAACCAACCAAACAAAAGGAAGTGTGACCCTTGTACTTTTTTTTTTTTTCCCCCATAAATCATAAAATATTCAGAATTGGGGAGCTGTGAAAGAGGGCTTGAAGAACAGCCAGATACAAGACTTTCTGTACTCAGTGGATAAATTTGTGGGTACTTTGTCATCATCAAGACAAAATATAGAAGATAAAATTCAGCTCACAAAAGTGGATATTGATATTTATATCAGCAACTTACAGAACCCATCTGACTACATAACTGCAGGCGAGTAATTCCTATGTCAAAACAACCACACTGATGCTGTTTATAAAATAAATGTTATGTCATTAGTAAAAAATTACTCTGAAGAATTAATTCATCTTCCCTGAGCTGTATACATTTTTCTGCTTACACTTGCCAGGTTTCTCCCTGTGTAATTATAAAAGCATCAATCATTTGCCCATCCTTTAATTCATAGATCTATAGATTAGTTAGTTCCTTGACATATCATGTATGCAGTGGCCTGTGTTCCTCCTAGTTTGCTGGCTAAGTAGTTACTGAGTGTAGGCATGTACTAGTGTGTATAGTCTTCACTTTCTTTGATACTGAGGAAATCATATCTGATGTTAAGTCTGGCTCTGAGGGCTGTGAGTCAAACCAAAATGTATTTATAAAAATTCGTCTTGTATGTTTATGTGAGAAAGAGAGTAGTTATGTCTTTTTGAACAATAGCTTTTCACCATTTCTTTTCACCACATGGATTTTCAGAGTGAAATAATGCCAAACCAGTCAATACTTGTGCAATGCCTCTCGACCCTACATGAGCCTGTGGCAGGACGGTTTCCACAGAAGAACTAGTGACTCTTAAGATGAGACAATAACATTATATAGCTGGACAAGTTCTTTAGATCCGTTCAGTAGCACAAGCTCCGTGAGTCCTAAATATAACGTACCAAGTGAACCGGACTCTTTCAGCTGCTAAGGCAATCTAAAAGATGTGCTGACTTATGAATCGTAGGGGGTTTTTTTACAGTTAATAGTGGTGTCAGTTATGTGATGCTTTTAATGTGGAATAGGCTGCAATGGCAGGGGAGAAATGTGGCGATGTAAGCCTTTGCTTGTGAAATACAAGCAGAAAAATATACACGTAATAGTTAATGCATTTCTTAGACCTCTGAAACACAATTCTTCCAAAACCACATTACTGTTTGTTGTTTGTGTTTTTTTTTTTTTTTCCCTTATGAACTTTGTGTATTTTTAGCTGTTTCCATTGTAAAGGATACGCAAGAGTAACATAGGAGGTAGATACAGGTTGTATGTGTGTGCATCTTGTTTTTACTGTCTTAATAATTTTCTGTTGTTGATCAGTGATTTGAATATCATCATCTTACACAGTTTCAGCTTATGTTTGACAAGGACATTTAACTTCTGTAGTTAAAAATCTGTATATATTTCTTGGTACTTATTAGACCACCTTATTCTATGATTTTGAAGGCAGTAACGCAGAGGTCACTGAGAAACTGGAAGAAGTGATCATGGTTTGGATCAAACAGATCAGACAAGTTTTAGTGGAGAGTGAACAAATGAGAAGAGAAGCTGGTGACAGTGGTCCATCTGCAGAGCTGGAACACTGGAAGACAAGAATGTCATCATTTAACAGGTCAAATCCCTGTATTACTTCTCACAGAGTCTAAAACCAGTTTTTAAAAAATAGATGTAAACTTCATTTCCAAAGGGAGTATTAACTGTAACTCTTTCTTCAAAGCCTTTTAGATGAGATCAAGAGTACAAGAGTAAAGAAAATCATAAGTATTCTTCAGGCAGCAAGATCAAAGACATTAAAGCAGTGGAAAGAGCTGGTAATTACCATGTTTTAATAAAAGTTTTAAATTGGTATGGTACTCTATTTGTAATACACAGAGAACTGAACACAATGCTAAAAATAGGTTTGAGTGTTTATACTAGTTTTGTGCTGTGGTTTATTATCCATTCGTTGAAACATAACATTGAAGATTCGGAAGTTAAATAAATTAGTTGAAAAGAAGTCAGTGCTTCTGTATGTGTCATTCATTGATGTAGTGAGCAGAATCGTTGTGCAAAAGTAAAGCCATGCAGCAATACAACAGTTTTCTGTCTCTCTCCAGCTGTACACTAGGCAGGCCACCTGTAGAGATGTCAGAAAGTTCATCATATTGCTTTTAAAATTATTGACAGCTGGCTCTTTGTAGCATAACATCTACTTCAGATAAGTGGATATCTGTAATGTAAACTTATCAGTCAAAATGTTAGGCAAGCCAGAAAATAAGCTGTAGACCATGTACAGGCAATCAGACCCCCTCCCCCCACCCCAATGCAGAACTTCTAGCACTTAAGAAGGTATTCTACTGTTTTGAAAACAGACCAGCAAAAGTGTACCAGCCTACAGAGTTTTTGATTTTGTGCTTAACATTGTCACAGACTTCTGTGATAAATGGAATTTGGATGAGAGTGTCTGTACAGAGCCAGTACAAGCCACAGATGATGAACTAGATTTCTTTCTTCATACAAAATTGCCTCCTAAGCACTGGATAGTTCCACCTGTCATGAACAGAAGGATATACAAGCATTAGTTGTGAACTCATTTTCCCTAACAAGTGTTTATTAAAAAATGATGGGAAACGCCTCGGTACATTTCAGGGATCTTGTCTAAGTTCTGGGTATGGGTATCATGCTAAAACCATTCTAAAATGTAAGTTGGATTATCGAAACGACACTATTGTTACTTCTATCAGGAAATAAAACTTTGGGGGTTCAAGGAAGGAGTTCTTTTAAATCATATCCAAAATATTGCTGATTGCCAGGTAGATCTTACCAATTTTTGCCTGTAAAAGCAGTTATTTCTTATGTAAAGAAGAAATGTCTTATTTGAGAGAACTTTCTGCAAGAAAATGTTTGCAAGATGGAATAATAGTCTTGCAGTGACGTGCAAGAGCAAGAACCTCTTCAGTAAATTTTAACAGTATTAATTTTTTTTCTCCCCTCAGGATGGCAATATAACAATTGCTGCCAATGAAGCTAAAGACAACATGAGATATTTGTATACATTGGATAAATTTTTTGGCCCACTTGCCAAAGCCTCACCTGTAAGTAGTACTCTAAAGGCAACAATTAACTTGAAATTCAGAAAAGAAAGGAATGGCTTTTGCTTCTGAAAGATATTCTCTTTTAAGTATTTCACTCCTATGCTTAATAATTAGTGGACAGCTTATCTCTTTTGGCACCAGTGCATTGAGTTTACAGATTTTGAATAATCGAGAGATAATACTACTTTTTATGTAGAAGGCAGTTGTCATTCCAGAAAATAATTGAAGGGCATGAAAAACATAAGCAAAAGATGATGTTTTTCCAAACCTGATATCAAGCTGAATTGTCTTTGTGAGGTTGTGCTTTACATATGGTACCTCTTTCTGTCTCCATGCTTCAGTTATTAGTTACTTCTGATTGTTTTAATGCAAATATCATAAAATGGTCTTAAGCCTTCAGCTGAGCTGAAATTGGACAGCTTCCACTTATTTTACAGGTTAAAACTGTTTCTCTTGCAGGCAGCACAGATATACTGTCATCTTGGTTCAAATGCTAAAACTTACTTTCATAACCATATGGGTCTCAGATTTCATTTTTCTAAGTGACAGCATGAATTTTGAGGATACAGCCACCAGGCAAAACTGTCTAAGCTTACGTGGTTCAGTAGATTTACACATAATCCAGCTGCTTACAGTTTTTCTAAATGTTGCTGTCGAAGTTTGTACTCCGAATCCGTTGTGCTATTTTGCACTGCTTTTCTTCTGCAAATATTCACTGTTTCGCCATATTGGATATGACTTTTACATACCATACTTTTTTTTTTTTTTTAATGCTTTTCTAAACCAGTTACTGTCTCTTGTTCTGAGTTCTCAGAATACCTGGCTTGCATGCATTTCTGTGGGACAGAAAAGTCTCTAGTTCAGTGTCCTCACTAAGAGAGAGATAATAGTTAGCTTGCCTCTTCCTTTTGTATTTCTCTTCTGTACAGCTCTAGGCAAAATGAGCAATGGCCAGCTTGCTTCTTGCTGTTCTTCCTACAGCGGGCCAACTCTTTTATAGCAGTGTATGACTTCTTTTCCTCAGGTAGCATATTCCTTTGCAAAACAGACTACAGCACCTTCATGTACTGGAGGGCATGGCCAAAAAGATTACAGCCTCTGTTTTTCCTCTGGAAAATCCCACTCTGGAAGAAGACTTATTCATTACCCATTCCCCATTTTTTCCTCTTGGTCAAAGTGTGTTAAGTCCCCTCAAATGAATTGGATGGTCCAGTTCATAATTAGATGTCTACAAGAACAATGTATTACAATCAAAAAGATGTTTATCCGCTGACCAGTGTATTCCCAGCGCTGTCACATTTTCCATTGTGTTAATTTTTTTAGGAAATTCAAATTGCCAACTTTCCCATTTTTTTCCTGACGTAGGTAACAATGATGGAACACGTACCCAGTTTAATGAATACTGTCTGTATGATCTACTGTACATCACCATACTACAACACATCAGAGCGCATGACATCTCTTCTTCTTAAAATCACTAATCAAATGATTAACACATGCAAGACCTATCTCTGTGAAGGTGTTTCAAAAATCTGGGATCTGGACAGGTAATAGAATTTTAATAATTCCATCTTCTTCTGTTAGCACTAGAAATAAGATTATAGATTACTCACCACGATTATGAAAAGGTAAAATTAAGTAGCCCTTTGCCCTCCTATCAGGCACTGATTCCTGTGTTAGTTTTAAGCTTGCATCTGTCCATTTTCTGTAGAATTAAGTACTCTGCAGAAAAAAAATTACCATGTGTTGTGAAAAAAACTGTTGCAAAGCACGTAATATATATCAGTATGCAACATTTGATATTTTTGGCTTTTTTTAGACTAAAACACACTTGAGCAATTAGAACTGGGAGCTAAGGTTTTTCATAAAGAAGCTCTGAGGACAAACTGGTGAAGTTCCATTTATTTGTATTTTGCTGTTAGTGGACAGGAAAGCCAGGCTGAGGAAAGAGACAGTATATAACAGGACCAGAATCGCAATTCATTTGTGCTCTGTTTGGAGTGAGGTATGTGGCTGATGAGACTCAGACTTTAATTTTCTGAGTATTCTGTGAACGATGCTGTATGAGCAAACACATGAGGACCGTTAAATGGTGCTAATGAGGCACCTTAAATTAAAAAAGCTAGATTACCTGTAAGTTTGCTAGTTAGACATGCCTAAGACGAGTTTTATTCTTCTTTTCTGTTGTTCTTGTTACAGCTCTTAGTATAGGAAGAGTCCCAGGTTTTCAGCAAATGTTAGGCACAATACAGAAAATGAACAAAAAGTTTGCCCCTGTTCTAAGGACCTTGCAAACTAAAACATAAGAAGAGCTTGCGATCTGAAACATAAGAAGTGAATAAAGAGATGGTGCAGGAAAGAAGGATGGAGAAAAACCAGCAGTCACGCAGCGTTGGTCAGCTGGAGTGACAGTGTTTTCAGCAAACCCTGTGATGCCCTTGGGTGTTCTGTAGGCATCACTGCCAGGAAAAAATAAAGGAGACATTTCAAGGAAAGGATGAGTTAGCTACTCTGTGGCTACTTGCAAAGAGCTGCTCCCAAGTGCTACATACAGCATAAGTGGAAGCACAGAAGAGTTTGTATGAAACTTAACAAGAGGATGGTGAATGCTGACATCACTGGCGGAAAAAGTGATGTCACTTATCTGAAGGATAAGTTAACTGGAGATAGGCTAGGAAGAACACATACTATCAGAACAACTCAATTATTTTCATGCAAAAGAGAAGGGAGAAACCACAGAGAGGGTTTAAGATGAGCACAACATCTGAAATTATCAACTAGAAAAGTAATTATTTGTAATGTATAAAGTAATTATTTGAATAACCTCTTGAAAGAGTATAATTGGAGCAAGATTATGGTTACTGAGGTGAGAAGGAAAAGGTGTTAGAAGCTTCATCAATCACAGATAGCTGGGATATCTGTGCTTAAATTCCAGCCAAGTCAAAAGTGACACTGAGGTAACAGGCTAGGAGACATAAAAGTGAATCTAATAAATAATTTGGTTTCGTCCTGTATTTTGGTGTTGGTAAAAGGAAGATTTCAGAAATTACTGGTAATCAATCAACTACTGGCTCTGTTTATTCTAAAGAATTAATTTAAATAAAATTAGAATACTTTTGTTTGCTTATTCTAGCTGAATTTATTTTTTAGACATTCTTCTTATTTATTTGCTGCTGCTGTCCCTGCAAAAGGTTCTCTCTGTCCCCATTAGTGGTTTCAGTCTGTAAAGTCTGACTTTCATTTTCATTCCAAGTGATCTTTTGGAAGATGAAAGACAAAGCCAAAGTGGAGCAACAGTTTTGAGTAAATGGCTTATGGCTAATTTCAGTGCCTCATCTATGTATCTCATGCATAGTAGTACCTCACGGTTAATGAACAACTCTGTATAAGATGTAACTATTTGTGGCCTTAGGAACCAAGATGTTCCTGGTGTATCTTTTTAAAGAAACAAGACTTTCCTCATGCTTACTGTAGTCTGGAAAAATACCTCTCTAGTCTTCTCTGCACAGAAAAAAACAAAGAAACAAATGAAGGAAAACCCATCAGAAATATGCAGTTTACAGAAAATGAGAAATGGCCAAGCCAAAGGAGGCTTGGCTTTCAGGAGCCAGGGTTTACCCAGTGTAAGTCCTTTCTGGACTATGCTGTGAACGTTTTCATTTGATGACAATAAAACCTACACTAAAAATATCCAATGTAGATAACAAATTTTAAGAAAAAATATTTTAATGTAATCCTCATATTTTGAATGTTTTCAGGAAACATATAATTTTGTATTCTTACTTTGCAAAGTTGGATGTCTGACTGAAATAGTCTGTTTTTATTTCTACTCTTTTGGAGACTCCCTAGAATGATTTTCTGTCTTCTGTACTTTCTTCCTCAGGCAAGAATTGCTAAAGAGGATACAACAATGCATTTCCCTCAAAGAACTGTACCGAACATGCTTTCAGAGAATTAGGGAGGAGCTAAAGGGAAATCAATGTGACAGGCAATTTGATTTCAGGTAAATAATGTAGTCTAATATTGAATCATATTCATTTATACAATTTACAAATGAGATGTCATTGTATCTGCTAGCTAGCAGAAAAGCTAAATACTTAGTTAAAATGTAGCATTTATTATAATCGGAAAATGACCTTGCAGAGGTTTGTGAGTTTGTTGTTGTTGTTGTTGTTTTGTTTTGGTTGGTTGGTTTGTTTTCAGGAATAAACCAGTGACAGGTTTTTGCCAGTAACTTGCTGATTTAGCGGGTGTCCAAGGGGACTTCAGGAGAATTTATGCATGTGTTAATTTAATACATATGTTTATATATGGCCTGAAATTCCAACAAATTTGAGTAATGAATAAAAGTGAAAAGACTCCAGGGGAATTTAGTCACCTTTGGGCTGGCTTGTCTACCACAGTGCTAAGGGGATTTTTAGCTGTATTGGCACTTACAGCACGGGACGTTTCTTAGTATTGTACATTCACATTTTGACCTCCTGCAAATGTCTTATTTAAAAGAGTAGCTCCTGTGAAATATGATAAAGGCTTTTAATTTACAAATATAAGGATTAAGCATTTTCTGGTTTGTATACATTACTTAAAAAGGGTTCTTACTTGATTTGTAATTATTACACTGGAGTTTTTTTATATGAAACTTGGTAGCAGTTCTGGTAGACTATATGTGGGTTAAATAGAGAAAATCTATTACAAATACATTTGCATAACAATCCCTCTGTTGCTTTTTTATTGTTAGTGAAAACTATATATTTGGAAAATTTGATACATTCTGTAAACGGTTGGAGAAGATTTCAGATATGAGCAATGTGATGGAAAGCCTTTTAGAGCTCCAGTGTATAAAAATAGAAGGTATTGAAGAGATCAGTACTCATTACCAGAGCATTGCTACAAACACCAAATCCAAACAGTATGATGTTCTGGATCACAGAAAAAAAGAGGTACATAAATTCAGGACTTATTGGACAATAATTCCCTTAATTCTATGCTTTTCACTGGACTTATGCAAAGAAGATTAAATTTTATAACAATGCACATAGCATTTTGCTCTAATAATAATACTTTCATATCCTTTAATACAATTTGAAAGTGTATGGGTAAATTTGGCTTTTATTTCAAATGTTTTCGTTAATTTTGATAAACTAGGTTTTGTGTGATAGTTAATGCTACAAACAAATTTTCTTAAACTTGTTTGTTTTGCGATGTACTGCAAACTGAAAACTAATTCAAGCAGGTCAACGCATTAAATACAGCTTATCTTATTGCAAAAGTTAGTAAAGATTACTGAAAATACTTAGTGTAAAGGCAGTATTATAGTAAAGGCACTTAGATGAACATTTTAGAGGGAGAAGTGAATGAGCAGAGTGGTAAAAACTAAAGGGACTTTTCAAGTGCATCAGACTCTTGTTTTAGCATAGCCTTATACATGCTGGAATTGAGCTGTAGCCTGTTTGCTTTGCAGGATTGGTAGCCCCACAATAGGAGTGCTATAATAGAAATGCTGACTTACTCTCCGCCTTTCTGAACTGTAGCTTGCAACTGTCAGGATCTTTCCTTTAAACGTTTAAGTCTAGAGTACCTTTGGCTTTCTTCTAACTGGCTAATGGCTTACATTTCTGTAATCCTTGCTGTGTTGTTGCTTTCTGAAAGTGAACATTTACTCTTAACTGGCATTTGGAGGTGTTTAAAAATCACATGGCTTTCCTACACTTAAATGATTTGAGCAAAATATACTATGGACTATCTTCCCAAGCTTGTAGAGTGCTTTCTTCGAGAAGAAGTTTGCGTTTAACTCTTTTTGCTGGTCCTCAGTGTTTTGGACTTCTGAGAAAAATTATTACAGATAAATATCCAAATTACTTATAGCTAGGAGCTGCCAAATTTGGGAGTCTAATAGCAGTGAGGCTGTCACAGCTCCATGTCCCCAGGTCCCCTCAGCTGCGAGGCTGGTTGTGTAATTCGTAACAGGCTGCATGCATGCATATACACCATGCATTTATACACAGTTCTGGTCATACAGTTCAACACAGGCTGAAAACAAAGCAATCATACGAACAGTATTAATGTCCCCATCCTGTACTTCTCTGGCTGAGCACGATGAAAGCCTGTTAGTAGAAAATATATTTACATGGTTCCTTCCAGTAGCTGGTCTTACACAGTCTGTGCAATAACTGGCTCCTGGGTACCCAGGTCTCCCCAGTTCCTGAACTTAGAAATCCTCCCCCAAGGCCCACAGCCCCCCTCCTGCTGCTGGAACTCAGGCCTATACACACACACAGATGCATGTGCTGTGGGTCCCTCCAGTAACTGGTCTTAGGCCATCAGTCCACCCTCTGCTTGACGCCTGGATTGCTTTGCTCTCCTGGTTGCTGACACACAAAGTCACACACATGCAAACATTTATTTCTTGTAGTTGGTCCAGACTTACAACCTTATCAGTGGCTGACCTTCAGACCCTACTGTCTCTCTGGTAGCTGGTTGGGGCCTCCTGGTCCCTCTGCTAGCCAACTCTTAGACCGCTCTGATCTCTTTAATATCCAGCCTAGACTTATGGCTGCCCCACCACTTGGTTCCCAAGCCTCTTGTGCTATTTGCTGCCTAGTTTGGTTTGGTATTCTCTAGCCACTATATGTGACACACCCACCCACATAATATGCACCTGCTCTGGTGTTTCTGGTTGCTGTGATCCATGGTTCCTACCCTGGTTTCTGATGCTTAGACCTCAATACACTCCAGTCTCTCCAGCTGCTGACTCTACAGGTGCACAGGCCCCAGTGACATGTGGTCTCTGTAGAATCATAGAATGGTTTGGGCTGGAAAGGACCTTTGAAGATTATCTAGCCCAGCCCCTCTGCCACAGTGGACAGAGACAGCTTTCACTAGATCTGGTTGCTCAAAGCCCTGTCCCAACTGACCTTGAACATCTCCATGGGTGGGGCATCCACAGCTTCTCTGGGCAACCTGTTCCAGTGTCTCACCACCCTCAGCATGAAAAATCTCTTCCTTATGTCCGATCTAAATCAACACTCTTTTGTGTAGATTTAAAACTGTTACCCCTTGTCCTATCTCTACAGACCTTGGTAAAAGTCTCTCTTCATCTTTCTTGTAAGTTGCCCTTAAGCCCCTTCGCTCCTGTTGGTGGTGCATAGACTCCCATACACACCCATGCATACGGAAGAGAGCACCCTTTCACCCATGAAGATGGTTGGAAATAGAGATAAGTAAGAAGACAAGACAGACTGTGCTGATCAGGTGCAGGGCACAGCCAGAAAAGCATACTAACCAGCAACCTGTTCAAGTGACAGACTCCTTTTATCCCATCATGCCTCCATTTTCCCACACTTGTTCCTCCCACAAACCACATTGATCCCTGCCTTTGCTTCTTCCCTAACTCCCATAATACATTTTGTACAGTCTCAAAATGCTCTTCCTTGGTAAACTGTAGTATTAGAGCCCCTTATCTCCTAGGCAATAACTTCCTTTAGTCTGTAACATGCTCTAGAGAGTCTGCCAGTTTGCTCATCTCAATGAGTTTCATACCTGGACAGTGAGCTGAACGCTCTGCTGTGGCAGCGCTGGGTGTTGGCAGTGAGTGTGCTCTATTCACTGATTGGATTATTAGATTTCCTCTGCCTGTCCTTGTTCCTCCTCTGTGCTCCTCTGTGTTCATAAAAATGAGGCTTCAATCATATAACCTAACACTTTTTTTGTTTTCTTTGCTTAGAATGCCTTTGTTACTGGTGTTGTCCTTGTTCTCTTTAATTTAGTGCTGAACAAATGTACTGGGCACATAAAACAAAAACTTCAGGGAAATAATTTTGTATTACGTGAAAGCAACACTATAGGTACCTTTTTTTTTTTTCTTTCTTTTTTTACCCTTTTCTAGTTTGAAAAAGATTACCTTGAATTTAAGAACCAAATTGCAGCATTGTATGAGTCCATACAAGAATTTGTGGATTCCTGGTTTGAGAAGGCTGTAACTGTAAGTAATTTTACAAATGCAACCCGCTTTTTCTGGTGCTCAGAAAGGCAGAACACCCATAGGTCCTGCTGAGCTCCTTCATTACTGCCAGTGTTCTGTACTGTGCTGGTGGCTGCCTGAGATAATGTAAGAGGACACCAAGCCTCTAACAAATGTCCTAAAAGTCAATTGCAGAAGTGCTGGAAGATAATGTTCATTGTTTCTTGGTGCCAGTTTTATGTTCCTTCTTTCCTTACCTATTTTATAGCCCTATTTTTCTGAAGTTTATTTTTTTTCTTCTTCTTGGTGTTGCCCATGCTTTCTGTTGCATTTTTGAGTTATTCCTGTTGGACTGGCAGGAGTAATGAAATTATTTCTGCCATCCGTTACCTTAATGTCGGTACTGTTCATTGGTTCAGGCCCTGATCATGATATGAGATGTTAATGAAACATGAATAAAGTTGTAGCTGTTCTACCACAACTGTTTGCAGAAAAAAAAGTGTGATGACAGTCAGAAAAAAACCCAATTCCATTATACTGTAGTGGTAGCAGTTTCTTGGTTCATACTATGTTAAATATATTCTATATGGGACAAAATGCAGAAGTAAAGTTGACTAACTTGTCTATATGGACTTTTCTGTGTTTCTTAGAAAGCAACTTAAAAACTTACATGTTATAAATAAAAAAAAAAAAGAAAAATAAGAAAAATGACTTTATGATCTATTAACATCTGCTGCAGTAAATGCTCCATCCTCCTTTTTAGACTGAACAGATGCTGAGACTTCTGATGAAGCTTGAACAAATAGGAGAAAATCATATTGATCTTACTGAGAAGTATAGCATTGTCCTTCAGCAGTACAGCCAAGACTTAGAGTTTGTTCGTAAACTCTACCAGGAGCAAAAAGAAAATCCACCTATACCACGTAATGTACCACCAGTAAGAAAGAACTAAGTGAGAGAGAACAAAGACTTTGCTTATCAACTCTTTTTCAGTTAATGGTAATATAACCTCGTATCTTTTGCGTTTTAGGTAACAGGGAAGATTATGTGGGCCCAGCAGTTATATAGAAAAATCGACCGTCCAATGACATTCCTTAAAAAGAAAACCACACTTTTGAAGGTTGGAAATTAGCAAAGTGGATTTATGCTAAGCTTTCAAGCATGTTATTAACAGACACATGATTTATTTTTATACTTCTAAGCTCACTTTTCTAGCAACTGATATTGAAGCTCATCCAACAAGAAAGGTGTTAGTGTTTGCTCCATGGTTTGAATTCCTTTTTGCAGCATTATTATTCTGTGACTGACAGCATTACTTCCCATGAGACATTAAGCTGATGACTTAGGCCAGTGCTTTTGTTCCTTCTGAGACTTCACTCGTGTGAATCCTGATAGCGGCACTGTTGGCCTTGTACCTAAGCTTACAGCCTTCTGTGTGCTGTGCTCTGTCATGAAGAGAACTGAGATATTTAACCTTAAATGCTAGCCACACTTCATGAAAGAATGTAAGTTTTATAGCTTTCTCAATGGGACATCGGTGCCTTGTATAGGTCACAATATAGACTTTGTTTTCTGGGCAAGACTGGGAGGAAAAATCGGGAAGTGTTCTTTTGTTTAGAGCAGTTAAGTACTTCTTAATAATTGAATTCCTAAATATACTTTAATGTTTCTGTGTCTTATCTTTAAAATAGCACAACTCAAAGTTTTCTGTTTGTTTTCTTTTCCTAATGGTGGTGAGGAAAAGCCTAGTAGAGGACATTTCTACTATATTAGACTCATGGAATTGATTAAATGGTGTTTGCCTTTTTTTTTTTTTTCCTTGAATTGCAGACGCAAGAAATGAAAAAGGTTATTAAGAGCTACAATCAAATGGCTGCAGTTCTTTTGGAATTTGAACTTATTTATCATAGAGCCTGGTGCAGGTATGCTCACCGGGCTAGAAATGCTCTGTGTGCGTCCTTACTTGTTAGGCACCCAGAAACCAAGGTATATATGATTTATTCTTTGTGTTACTGTTGCATTGTTTAGTATTACATATGCTACTTCAATCATATCATGGATAGAAAAGCACAGCATTAAAATAATCTGAATAGAGTTTAAAAAATGAACTACTGAAACTGTTGTGTTGTTTTGGTTTTAATTTTTTTAAATTTACTTTCCTTTTTGTGTATATATGGTACAGACTTCATTATGTCTCTTCTATGTAAAGTTCCTGCCTCATTCAGGGCATAAAAGAGGCAGTACCCAGCAGATACATGCCTATTATTGACTTATCTACGTCTTCTTAGGTATTTTTCATGTTTTATTTTCTATGTTAACCAAAATTTAAGGAAGGAATTTTTAATTAGATCATGGTCTTCTCTGTAGTGATCGACATCACTATGTTGAGTATATTGCAATCATTCATTAATTTGCTTTCAAAACTGCTTGCTGAGACAGAAAATCTTACCATTCTTACTTCACTGATTATTTTTTCTGCTGTAGTGCAGAGGAATTATGGTCTAAATGTGTCATTTTTTGATCTAAATGTTCCATAATGGAAAACTAGACCCTTGTTTTCAAATTTATTTAGCATCTTAATAGCATTAAGTGCCTCAAAGTGTACAGACATCAACCTACACAACATTTCTCCCTAGTCTACCAATGTAGAAACTGAGATGAAAAAGCAAATTACCTTCCACAGAGTGTAGCTGCAGAACTAGAATTAAACTTAAGAAGTCGCAGGAGCTAAGTGTTAGGGCACAGTGAAGGTATCACAGGAAATTGAAATCCCTGTAAGATACAGGTTGATTAATACTTTGGAAAATCCAGATGTTTGCAGAGGAGAATGAAGTTCTGTGTAGAAACATGGGTATCTGTTTTAAAAATCTTATCTAGTCATCTACATCTTGTGATATGTTCCAGTTATATCACACTACATGTAACCATCAAACTACTACCTTATTTTCTCTATCTTTTTTTACCTGTTACTGCTACATGAAGGAATTACTCGTAAACTTGGACCCAGTGGTCTTGGAAGTACTTTATGAAACAAAATACCTGAAAAAAATGAATTTTGAAGTTCCAGATGTTGTCCTTGGCTTGTGGGCAGATGAAGAACAGATTAAAAGACATCAAATGGAGTGAGTGAACTGTTTGTTGATCTGATTCTCATCTGCAAATGGGAATCCCAGGCTTTGAGCCTGTTGCATATGCTTTTGATTTATTGTAATTTTTCTGTTTGATGGAGTTTAATTGAAGTTTAATTGCTTTCCCCTGCATTTCCATTGTAATATGGGTAACATGCAGTTGTTCCTGTCTCCACAAAAATCTCATTACTAGGAAATGCCTACATGCTTTTGTTTTGTTACTGCAACAGCTGCTCTGTAAGTGAGGCTGCTAGGTACTGCTAAGGCATCTATGCATTATAACATAGGGGTTACACTCCAAAATATTACCGTTAACATCAAAAGCTTTCTTCTGTTAGAAAAACAATCTGGAATTTACCACTTGATTAAGGCACAACCCACCATTTCTATAGGTGATACATCACCTAAGTTATAATTTGCTCTCTTATATTGAATATCTGAAATAACTTTTACTGATTTTAAATGATTTCTTTCTGCTTATTTTAGCAGTCTAATTCTGTGCTGGAAGAGTTCTTTCCATTCCCCCTGATGCTGATTATTCTCTAACTCACTAAGCAAGGATGACGGGTCTTATAAAAAGCCATCCTTCGTGAGGAGTGTTTTTTAGGTAATTTTTTGAATAGAAGTGGACTAAGAGGGACAAAGTTCAAAGAGTTTCAGAAACACCAGAAACACCAGAATTCTCAGCATCCTCCCTTTTTCAATTGTTAAAGTTTTCAGTCTTTCACTCTTACAATACCACATTTTTCATTAATCATCTGTGGAGTGTTTTAGGACAAACTAACCTAAAGTTTATAATGTGCAAGGCAAACTCTATGTGCTCCGAAAGGCCATAGCCCTAACTTTTGCCACCCAAGAGAAACAAAAATAACAGTAAATGTTTGCAGTAAAAAATTAACCCAAACTTACTTTCTACTCTAAAAAAGACTTCAGACCCACTCCCCAGGCGAAGAAGGAATATTCAGAAATTGCAGATTTTTCCTTTAGCGACACTGGAAAAACACTTCCGGATATATTGTGAACGGGTTATCTCAGTATATGGTTTGTAACAATGATGTTTAAATCATGGTTTTAATCTGGCCCAGAACACAGCTGTTACCTTTTTTTTTTTTTCAGCAGTTCTTGTAAGAAACTCATTATGTATCTGACTTCTGAGTTGCATTCACTTCTAATTCTTGTTTATGCAGCTTTATTATGTAGCTTGCCCTTCTTGGAACTATGTTCATAAGTCATGATTCAGAATTTGGACTCTTTTTCTTTGGGATTTGGTGTCCTAAGTGGTTTGGATCTAGCTTTTCTTATAAGCAGTGTAATTTCATACCATGTCTTGCAAGAGAGGAAGAAGGGGGAAAAAAATCATGTTTTCAGTTTCCTGGCTTTTTAAACTCTAATTAATTTTCCTTGGAAGAAAGTTTCTCTAAATCAATCACAGTCGCTTTACCAGAGGTACTTATGTCCCCATTCTGGTTCTGCTGTTAGTGGGGAGAAAGAGGCTTAGTTTGAGCTAGGAAGAGCTAAGAAGAGTTCTTATTTTTAACACAGGGCCAGAACTCGCAAGTCTCATTAACAGAAAACATGTCCAAGCTTCTGTATGTTTCCAATATCTGACTTAAGTACATTCTTGACACGATCATGTCTTGCAGACTCCAGAATCTATTGATGGATTACAAAGAGCGTCTGAATGGGATTCCTGTTATGCTGAAAGCAGTGATGAAACCATTCATAGGACAAGTTGAGGATGCCCTTACTCCAGGCCTCATGCAGCTGTCATGGACTTCTTTGAACATCAATAAATGTACATATAATAGTAGGAGAAGAAGTGGTCGATTGTTGATGCTGCTAGGTGGTACCACCCAGATATTTCCATGTCAATTTTAGGAAGAGCCCTCCATCTATACAAGAGAAAGGGTTTTGAAGCAGTGTAACAGGCTGCCCAGGGAAGTAGTGGAGTCACCATCCCTGGAGGTGTTTAAAAGACATGTAGGTGAGGTTCTTAGGGACATGGTTTAGTGCTAGAGTTAGGTTATGGTTGGACATGATGATCTTAAGGGTCTCTTCTAACCAAAATGATTCTATGATTCTTTGTTAAGTATCTGAATACCTATAATTCAGGTTTTAATGGTTCTTTGGATCAGCATTTACTCTGGTGGAAACTGGCCTGTTTTACAAGGTAGAGGTTGTGCAGCAAGAGTATCTGGGCTGCCTCCTGTTTCTTTCTGCTGCAGGTGAAATGGATTTGCCGCTAGAAAGGAATGCTTTTCTCGAGGGTGTGCACCATAGGTTTTTGAAGATATGCAATGTCTAAGGTGACCAGAATATATGTTGGATACTTACGAATTAGCTATTGGTTCAGTGTTTACAAAATAACTCTGACCTGCCAGTGGTGTGCTGAACTCACTATGCATGAGCTTAATATCTTAAGTTCATCTAATACATAGAGGTATGGGGGACTGTGATTGTCTTCTAGACTAAAACTCAGGAGAAAAGGTGAAAAAATGGATTTAGGACTACCTAATTTATATATATATATATATATATATAGCTAAGGAATTGGTTGGATTATTTGTCCATTTTAGTCAATAAAAAAGACAAGATCAATCATTAACTTCCTAAGAGGAATAAATGATATTTTCCACTTAAAGCATCAGCATTTGGGCATCACTGTCACATTGCTGTGTCTTAGATATCATAGTGATTTTTTTCTATGTACAATAAGAAAGAATATTGGTGATTCAAACGATGCTGTCTAGTAATGACAAATACAAAGGTGTCAGGTGACATATTTCATTTTTGCAAAGAAAGTATGAAGGACAGGGAAAGAATTTATCCACTCTGTTCAAAGCCAGTCATTTTTACCTAGTTTAATAAACACATCTGTTAAAGGACTCCTTTTATCTCTTTCAAAAGTGAGTTAGGTTATACACATGAAAGAAGAAATCTAGTGGTTTAATTAGTATGTAATCTTGGCTGGAGGAATTTTAGCCATAAATGTGTAAGTTAATTACAATGATAAAAGTAGCGGATTTCCTTGTTAGTTTATGTAGAAGCACCAAAATAAATTTTGGACAGTTGTATCCTATCAGTTTTCCACTATATTTTATTGACCTTTTTCATGACAATGTTCTTTAACACAAAAAAGAAGAGATATTTTGAAGGCAATTATACTACATCTTATAAAACGGTTTCATTTAAAGTCTCTGAAGTAGATTAAGTCCACCATGTTTTGGTTCCTGTCCTTAATTGCATATTTCATTGCCATTAAATCCTCCTCTTATTGTAATACTGGGGGGGGGGGGGGGCACGGCAGGGTGGGAAGCAGAGATGAGATTTAAGGGGTCTGTTTTTTGCATTATTTGTTTTCATTTTTTTTCTTCCTTGCTTAGTTATTAAGAATGTTTATAGTACCCTGAGGAAGCTGGACTATGCAGTGAAAGAAGCGGCTGATACCCTGGAATGCAGAATTGAAAGAATTCTGGAGGATATGTCGAACACTGCTCTGATAATTTTGCCAGAAGATGAACCTATAGATGTCCTTTCTTTCCTGGAACAGACAGAAAAGCTTGCTGTCTCTGCTGCTCACAAACTCTCTCAGTAGGTTTATTCATTGCATAGATTTGAAGGCCATATTTGAAAGGGATTATTTATGTTTTACTTTTTCATGCATAGAGAGTTTATTTGTAAAATTTTACTTTAACAGAGTACTGGTCTAAAGCAAAATGATGGTTTCAGGATGCAGGGAGAAACTCCCAAGTGTCTTGATAACAGCAAATGTAAGATTGCATCTGTAGTGTTTAGCATTTCATATTTTTCTTGTTATGACATTCTAATCAGTAGCAA
Organism: Pampusana beccarii; assembly: GCA_013399365.1. Taxonomy (NCBI): domain Eukaryota; kingdom Metazoa; phylum Chordata; class Aves; order Columbiformes; family Columbidae; genus Pampusana; species Pampusana beccarii. The sequence continues at coordinate 428,445 of VWYH01002074.1, forward strand.
GAGAAATGAAGATGGATAGACTTGAAATCTCATCCTTATGTTAATTGCTTGGTTCTTAATGGTAACTAGCTAATGTAAGACTTCACATTCTCCAAGTGCTGTAGTTTTTTGGCCTGCGCTTATTTTCCAGGTTATAGCAGAATAGTTGCTCAGTTCTTCTCCAAAAGATGTCTATGCTCACTGTGAAAAATAAGATACATTCTATTTATTTTTTTTTTACTAATTCTAATTTCACAGATTATCTCACTGTATCATCATGATAAGCCTGTTTTATTCACTACAGCTGGAAAATAACTTCTTTTTCTTTCATTATTATGAAGCCCAGTTGAATCAGATATAATAGAGTCCAACAAATGGGTTTCTTGACAGTCTGCGTATCTTAATATCTTACATTGTTTGTATGCCCAAGCAATAGGAACAAACTGAAAAGTATGATGGTATTCCTCCATACATACGATTCTTCACAGCACAGTGGGACTGGGCTTGTATGCAAAGGGTATTCCTTATGTTTGCTTCCCTGTGGGTGACTGTAAGGTTGTTTTTGTAGACAGAGTCAGCAAGTGGAATGCTGTGTGTATGAACTGGTAGACATTCTTCAGCACAGGCTGATGGCAGATGATGGGAGAGCTTTGGAGGTAAGACCTCTACAGTATAAAAAGTAACCTTTTGTAACCTAGTCAGATACTTGATATTTCACTTATATGCTGGGTAATTCCTAAGAATTTCAGTTTAACTCTTCAGGATTCATACACCTGTACACATCTTGACATGAAACAGAAAACACGCTGCCAAGAATGCCTGTCCTGTAGTTACTATAATCTGATGGGACAACTTTGTCAGAAGAATACTGACTGTTTGGTCAGATGTGAGTCTGTTTTTTTCTGATATGTTTAATTTTTTAATATTATTTTAAGATTTCTAACCAAGCTTATTGTGGTAAATAAAATATAAGCTCACTTAACATTATGTTTATTTAGGCATGAAGATTTCTTTAGAATCTTTAAGACATCGATTGCGTGTTGATGACTCTAGGTATCAGATGACCAAGTTTGTAGAGACACAAAGGGCTCCTTTGTTCAAAGCTGAACTTCAACTGGCTATTCCAAATGTTGTCTTGAGACCAAGTCTTGAAGATATTCAGGTAACAAAAAAATAAATGCACATCTTAGTAATTTATGGTAAAACATTTAAAATCGATTGTTGAAAAACAACATGTGCAACTTTAATCTGCTGTAAGAACTAGAAGGAAGGGAACAACAGATTAAATGTCACTTGAGTTTGTGAAATCATTGGGTGCTAATGACGTGAAGCCGCCGGTCAGGTTTGTTTTGCAGGCCAGTAGAAGAAACTGTTTTCCTAAAAGCTCAGTTGCTCATGTTCACAACTCTCTACTTAGGGGCAAACATTTCAAAGTGAATGCAAAATTAAAAAAGAATGCCATTGATACAGCCTGATTTGTCTTTCTGGTCTCGTTAAACTCTTTCAGAGTATAAAACGATGTTATAATTTTAAAATATCATTCATAAATCAGCATTCTGCAGTAGTGAATTGTAGAGAAAAATATTACCAACCTGAAGCCCTAAACTGTGGAAAAATTGAACACTTGTTTCAATTTATACTAATTCAGAAAAATTCTTACACATGTACTTGCAGTCTTCTATGATGTCTGAAATTATTCACAAAGTACAAGTTATTTGTGGTGTTGATTTGTGGACTTTTCATTTAGCATTGTCACAGTCAAAATTAGTAATTAAATTCTTTCTCAGATTTCATTCACAGCCTTCATGGTGTTGTCAGTAGGAAATCAGACCACAAAGCATCATTTAAAAATACCATAGATAGAAGTTATATGATAATTTATATAGCTCCTGCATAGATTATGGACTATGCCATCACAAATCCAGACAAATGTATTCAGACATTCTGATGTGAATAGAAAAACTATTATTAATAATAAATAAACTATTATAATTAATAAAAAATAACTGTAGCCAGTTTAAGAGAAAATAGTACTGTAAATTAGGTTACAATCCCCAGTTATTCATGGCTACTGTTCATAAACCTCTGTTATGTTCTTGTTTGGAAAACACATAAATGTAGAAGGACTGTGATAAAACACTATGGAGTACTTTTTCCCTTACAAAATGTATTTTGAGTGAATCTACTTTATGCTTGTTAGAATATTTCCTGCAAAGACAGAGGTATAATTTTTCCATTTTGGTATTGTTTGGAGGATCCAATTTTTCTTTTTATTTTTTTTTCCTTTCTTTTTCTTTTTTCTCCTCTCTTATTTGTCGCAATCTCACTTTGTGCTCAAGGTGACTGTTTTGCTGTTTTCAGAGTGCTGTAAACAAAGCAGTAGATATCATATTGTCAATAGCCAAAGATATCCCCCTGTGGAAATTTGCTTACTTACATCATAAACAGCAGCAGGTGAGTATTTCATACTGATTATTTTAAAATTTTAGTATTTTGGTTAACATTTCTTAATCTGTTAGGAATATACTCTATACTAGTACTTTGACTGGTAATCTGGTGGATCTTCTTGTTAAGTGAAAGCCTATTTTTTAATCTCTATAGGAAGTAATTGAACACAAGAGCAATAATTCATAAACCTTATGTTTGGTTATTTTTAATATTAAAATTACAAGTTACTTTGATAAACATCTTTTTAAAACGCTGTTGAAGTATGATGATGGAATTGTAGAGAATGTCTGAGAAACAACCATGGGCACTACTAGCTGAGTATAAATTATTATCCCATTTCCCAGGCAAAAACTTTGTTTTAATTTAAACTTTCAGACTGCATACAGCATCTATAATGGCACAGTAAATACAATACAAATATTTTAACTGACATTAAAATGAGCATTAAAACCTTGGGAAGGTCTGAGGTTTAGACAGAAACTGAAATTTGTGGAAGTACAGAAATGCACAGTAATGGTAATCAAATGGCCTTAATTCTCTCCTCTGGTAATGAAATGCAGATCTGTGTAGATCTCTGCTGAAAAGTGTCTTTGTAAAAGTAGCTTCCTATTTTATCAATCTGACATGAAAAACAGATCAGCTCATTGCAATAAAAAAACCTCATTCAAGTGCTGAAAATAAGTAATAAACACAACCAAACAAACTGCAAACTAGAAAGAGTGGGTTGGACTCAGTTTTCTTGAGCAGAACTGTTTGCTGATTTCCAAGCAGCCAGCCCTCCACTGCTGCAGAGACTTTTTTCGGCCGAGAATGGTTATAGATCAGGAGTGTCAAACTCGTTTTCCCCAGGGGGTCTGCGTGAGTCTCGTGGTTGCCCTCGAAGGGCTGAATGTAATTTTATTTTAACATTTACATATACAAATACATACATATACAAATTAACTGTATAAATGTAACGTTTATACAGTCCTAAAATGACATTCAGCCCTTCAGGGGCAACTGCGAGGCTGATGTGGCCCCTGCTGAAAATGAGTTTGGTGCCCCCGATCTGGAGATTGTGTTTCTGCACTAAAGAAAGCAGGAAGACCTGAGCAGTCATGTAGGAGCAGCAAACAACACGGTTCTATATGATGCATATTTGACAGGTGTCATTGTGACATAGAGCTCCACATGGCAATTTTTTATAAAATCAGCTTTAACACTGGAACTATTGTTCTGTAAAAACCCAAGCTAAGAACAGGGAGTCTCACTGTGGATGCTTTCTCTGCACTTTCTGTCTGTCCTTAGAAGTTATTGTGTGTACATTCTTGGGCATTCCATAATGTTAGAAACAAACAAACAAAAAACCAACTACTGGACATAAGTTTTTTCTTGTTTAATTTATGCCAGATGGAACAAGCTGTTGCTGTAGAGCTGGGTGATGAGAGCAAATTCACCAGGATGGTGGCACTGAAGCCGTTAGACAAGCAGATCATCGAGCACAAGGATGTAAACAAAGTGGTGATCCAACTAAATACAATTATTTTATCTCTTAAAACTGAAGTATCGGATCTTCTGAACAGCTTTTCTGAATTTTCAAGCATCTGGAACAAGGTTAAATACATATTCAATGAAATATGTTGCTATATTATCAAATCTTCTAATTAAACTGGTTTGGGTTGCATTAGAGGACTGTGTGCTCACTAGGAAGCATTGGTTTCATATACCCCTAATACCTCCACTGTTTACTCTTGTGTTGACCAGAACTAGTCATTCTTTACCAGTTCAACCATCTGAGGAGGAAAGCAGAAGAACAAAAAAAGAATGTTGGAGCATAAACAAGCTTATGTTCTCATATGCTTATGCATCTTTCGAACAGCATCTTGTTCTGCATAGGTTATAAAAAAGAAAAAATTAGCAGAATCTCTGAGAAATTGCAGGCTACAAAACTGCTCCTGAATATTAAACTGACTAGTTTTTCTTCTTCACAAAAATGATAAACTAAATCTAAGAAATCTTTCCAGTAATGAATCTGGGATGATGGAGTTGGCTTTATTAGGAAGTGGGTCCAGTCACATAAATGGTAAAGCTCTGAGGAGTGTTTTAGCAGGAGATATTTCATGAAATAAAACCTTGTGTACATTCTGACTAGTGAAATTCAGCTCTGTGTGGATGGACAACTACTGGTCTTACCTATAAAAGGTGCTTTAGTCAGGCTGAGAAACCAGCACTCAACACAGGATTAACCTTATCTTATTAATTAACCTTATCTTATTAACCTTATCCTCAGTATTTTTAACTCCCCCTTCCTAAACCAACTCGTAGGTGACCACGTTTCTGCAGCTGACTCTTTTGCAGTCAGAGTTCAGGCTACGACAGGGAATTTTCCCTTCTTATGGCTTCTGGGCTTCCTCATTTTGATGCTTAGTTACCTCAGTTTTTAGAGATATTGTTTGAGCCAACCACATGTTGATGGTATGTCATTTCACCCAGAGAAGGCACAATCAGATTGAATGATGTAGTAGTATGATAATGTTTCCTTTTTACTAAAATCTTCTAAAGTAGTCAATCTGCTCCTTAACCTCAAAATTCCTTAGGAGTTGGCACTGTTTCTCCCTGTCTTTATAATTTCTGTAGGAGCACTGAGAGCTCTCACTGGTCACTCATTATTGCCCACAGAAGCCATAGCAGCTTCTCGGGGACCTCACAGTGCAGACTGTAGATTTATATCACTGAGCCAGGTGAAGAACATTTGTCTGTAATTAAACCGAGAATCGAGCACATTTATTGAGTTCGTGACACTAAAGTTCTCACCTCTGCAGAAACTGGCCTACCTTAGGAACCAGAAGGATGCTCAGTGCTCTATTGCTTTTATACAAGCTTCAGCAAGCTGAATGCTCCCTCTTCCTTGGATCCGTCCTTCCTTACCAAACCATGCTTGCTTCAAATGGCTTGGACATTTGTAGTTAGAAACCGCAGTAAAATCTACTGTTTCAGGAAGAGTGAGGATGGCTGAATACAATCACTACCATTTAAATACGTGTTAGAAGATGTGAGCTGCTTTTGGGCATTTGCAGATAGAAGGGAGACTGGGAAGGAAATAGTGCCAGCAAAGTTTTAGCAGAGAAATCCTGATCTGTGTCAGTTTTTGAGTTACAGATAGATTTCAAGTGGTTTAAAGAGTATTGTGCAAAGAGTATCGCAGTATCAGAGTGAGGAAAAGCAGTTCAAGTGAAGTAATTAGATCTTAATATTTATATCTTAAGCTGTTGTAGAGAGGCATCATTTGTTTCTGCACAGTACATCAGGCAGCTGGATCCCCCCTAGATTATTGTAATACCAATGCTAAATAATAATTAAAATAAACTTCTTTATATAGGATCCTGAGGAAAATCTGAGGGAATTTATAAATACTAAACCAACAATGGCTGAATTCCAAACTCAAATCAGATACTTTTCTGTAAGTATTATATCTTTAATAAAAACAAACTCCTCAGAGAAATAGTAGTGAAATTAAAAGCTGAACACTTGTGTTTGTCTTAGCAATTAGAAATGCAAATCAGAGAGCTGCCAAGTCACTGTTTACTGGAATCGGTGGATGTTGCAACAGAGTCACTGAAAATAGCCTTAATTCAGGAATGCCGCTCAAGACAAAGAACATTTGGATTAGCTTTGAATAAAAAGTCTGCCGCAGACATGGATGAAATTTATTCATTCATTGAAAATGTTAGCAAGAGATTAAGCAGACCTATCCATGACCTTGACGATGTTCGGGGAGCAATGGAAGCACTAAAGGAAATTCGAGAGAATGAGATTAGAATCGACATGACTGTTACACCTATAGAAGAATCATATGCTGTGCTTCATAAATACAATCTGCTCTTTCAAGATGGAAATACAGAAAGAGTTGATGGATTGGCTTATTCCTGGAAGAATCTAAACACACAGGTATCATAGCTGTATTATTTCTCCAATTATATGTATATCAAATTTATTTTCAGCCTTTTAAATGTTGAAATGCAAGAATGAAAGTATTTTCTTACTTAAAACTCTGGGGTTTGTTTGTTTTGTTTTGTTTTGCTCACTTCTTTTATGCCTGTTTTTCCTCTTTGTCTGCATGTAGGCACTGCAGGTTGAGGACTTGCTGCTGAAGGTACAGCCAGACATGAAAACAGATTTACTGAGTGGTGTTCGAAATTTCCAGATTGATACTGCAGAATTTTACAAAGATTATGATGAAAAGTAGGTGACCTGTGGGGCAATACAATTATGCTTCATTAGTGACTGTTCAAACATGGTATATCGAAAGGGCTTCAGAAAATAAACACATTGCAGCCTCAATGTGTGTAAGACAGCTGATAAAAAAAGCCTAATTTCGGAATAAGATGAGCAGAGACTGTCACAGATTCATTTCCATAATTTCATTGTTGGTGAAATTTCAGAAGAGTTAATAGCTTGGGGAAAGAAAAAATCAAATTCTCAATTCAGATCCGAATTTAAAGTTCTAAACTCAACAAAGCACTTAAGCAGATATTTAATGTTAAGTATATAAGTAGTTCATTGGATGTGAGTGGAGGTTCCAGTTCTGGGTATTTTTAAGTTCACTGAGTATCAGTCAGTCTAACTTCTCCGCTTACTTTGGCTTTATTTTTAATTTAAATTGTGGAGTATGTGTGCTTAATTGGACACTTCTACATTATCAACGAAGAAGGAAATACCAGAATTTGGCTTGCCATGATCCGTTATGGTTCTAGGGCAATACATGCACAGTGTGTGATTTGGCAATGAAGTTCGTGTCAGCAGCTGACCCTAGACATGCACTGCACACCTATAGCCCGTGGGCAGTGTGAAGCAGCTTTATGTACAGCCTCTGCAGGCTGCCTTGCTGGTGTGGACAGATTTCAGTGCACACACAGCTCACACACTCTTGGAGGGCCTTGGAGAATGTATACTCTCCTCCTAGGGCATGTGCTTTTGCATTGGTGTTACAAACAAGGTGGTCCAAATGGTAACCAGGTGTTTGGCTTGCACCTTGGCTTCAACAGGAGTGAAACCTCTTGAGGACACACCAACAGTGCGTTTGAGTGTGCGCCTCAAGGCTCCAGCTATAGACACAAGGTGAATTTGCACGTGAAAGGAACCTGCTAGAGCACCAAGTTGCCAGTGTGGATGTGTGCATAGTCCTGCCTGCAGTTCTGCTCTCAGGGTTGTCCGGAGGAATTAATGAGAACACCCTGTAGCTGCCACCAGTTGTAGGGACCCTGAGAGCATCCCCCCTGCTGGAGGTTCAGCTGCCTGGGCTCAAGGCCAGCTTAGAGCTGCTGAATCTGAGGGGGCTTCCCCCTTCCTTTGGTGCCAGAGCACTCCCACGCAGCTCTGCTGGGAAACCTTGGGAAGGCTGACACTCCTTCCTGGAGGATTTGCTTTTAAACTGAGGCTTCACTGCTTGGCCCCCTGACCTCTGTCGCAGCCATACCTGTGTCTGGCCACGCACCCCACTGAGCTGAACCTGGATCCCAACGCACAGACTCGCTTCTCAGCCTGATCTCAGGGCAGCCTGGTAACCGCTCGACTGTCTCTCATCCTGGTTACCTTCACTAGACCTGCTCCTGACCCCGTCCTGCTGACTCACCTTCCCTGCTTAACCTTGGTCCTGTGTTATTAACGTGGACTTGTCTAAAGATCTAGACTCCCATTTGAACCTGACTTACCATCCCCTGGCCTGCATTGCTCTCCTTGCTCAGGTACTGTGGGACCGAGCCCTGACTGCCTCTCCTGTCCACGTTACTTCTTCCATCTCTGGGTTCCATTTTCCTTGCCAAGTAGCCAGGCTGCACTGCTCTCTGATGCCTATGTGCCTGTATTTATTTTTAGAAATAACCGTGGCACAACGGAAGACAACATACTTGCAGTTCTCATCCCAAAATATTATGATGTAGCCGAGAAGCAGACGTAGAAGGGAGAGCTGGGGATTACACCCAGTTCTCCAGCTGAGATGTACTGATTAGGGCAAAATAATATTTTTTCTGTTATTTTTTCTGAATGCTTCATTATGATTCTAGTACCAACTACCACAGCTTTCACCCCTGAATTCTATACCTACTGTCCTTCCATTTTTAAGAATATAAATGAAAGTAATCCTTAAAATGTGTTTTACAGAAGAAATGGAAAAGAAAAAAAAAGTCTGTAGATCTTTTTAGCTGTTTGTAACACACATAGTAACCCAGATGAGTTTTATTATTAGAAAATAAATCAGTATTTCTTTCAGGGTCTGCTCAATATGTCATGTTGGGACACTGAATATACTTTGCATTTTCTCCTTTAGTGTCTTTTGTGAAAAATTCTAGAAAAAAAATTAGAAAATATTAAATACTCTTCAGTAAGTCAGGTCTGGGTTCTGTTGTACTTCTTTGTGAAAACTGTATGATTGATACTTGCACTGATTTTTTCCAGGGGCCCCAGTGTGGAGAATGTTCCTCCTCATGAAGCAAGTGATAGATTACAGATCTTTCAAGCCAGATTTGATGAACTATGGAGGAAGTATATCTCTCTTTCTGACGGGGAAGAGTTATTTGGTCTTCCTATCACAGGTAGTTTCTCAGGGGATATGGATACCTGGTCCTAGGGCATTAAATTTTTCTTTTGGGTCCTGGTGAATTCATTCAGTGCTGGATTCATTGTAGAAAAAGTCCTTGCAGTAAAATGTTATTGTCTTTCCTATGAGAAGCAGCTGTGTGAAACTGGCACTCAGTCTGTACATACATAAACATCAGGTGGAAGAATATTGCAGTGTTCTGTGTATCTCAGGCTCCAGCTGCCTAGCTCTCTTGCTTTTTTCTGTTCAGAACTAAGTGCATCTCCTGTCTGTATTTTTCCATGTCCAATTTTGAGGACTCTGTCACCTAAAGTTGTCCCTGCTGCAGATATATAATGAATTCCCTTGGGCTGTGCAACTGATCTGTAATATCCTTTTGCCTCCTAGTCAGGCACACTTCAAGTTTGGAAGAGAATAAAAATCACAGCAGAATGTATGACAGACACTTTAATTTGTCCATACTAAATGCAGTGTATTTTCCTGTCTGAAGACATATGCAATAATCATAATATATTTAACTAGGAATTCCCAAATACATAAGAGAAACTAAACAAAAAATTTCCATTAAGGAGGTCCATTTTAAATACTTTTATTGTGTAACGTGTTCTATATTTTTATTTTGAAAGCACAACCCCCATCTTCAACCTCTGCTTCTTAAGTAACTAGTGCAAATTGAGATGGGGGATATTTTAGTTCTTGTATAAACCTATTGTACGTTCCTTTGCCATTTCAGCTACTTTTTCAACATTAGTTTCCTCTCAGAGAGGTGCAGCACCTCTCTTATGAGATTGCATCTGTTATAGAAGAATATTTATAAAAAACTCTGTACTCTAAACAATTACTGTGTATCAAAATCTGCTGTTCTTACATAATGTAACTGGAAAATTTTGTCTCACTGTATACTGTCAAAAAGACTGCAAGTCTGATTTCAGACATTTATTAAATGCCAATTTTAGAAATGGATTTTTGTGTTCACGAATACAGTTGTACCTAATTAACATTCACAAATGTCTTATTTTAAAATTTCAAACAGAGTATCCTGAACTGCACAAAATTAAACGTGAGCTTTCATTGCTTCAGAAACTTTACAGTCTTTATAATTCAGTTACTGCTAATATCGATGGATACAATGAAATGCTTTGGCGTGATTTAAATATTGAAAAAATTAACAGTGAACTTCTGGATTTTCAAAAGAGGTAAGGTTTTTTTTGTTGAAGTGCATACAATTTTAATTTCTCAGCTTTCTGTGTTAATTATCTTGTGAAAATTGCTCTGAGGAGCAAAAATCAGTCGGTTTCTTTGAAGTTTGGTCTTGCTCATGTGCTCAGCATTGCTGCACTGGTTGCAGACGGGTGCAATGTGCACCAAGTGTGTGACCTCACTTAGCGGAGTCTGCAAGTCTCTTTAGGTTTGTTGGGATATACTGACATGGTAGGTTGTAGCTTATTTAATGAATTAGGTGCATAAACCTGTGGCAATGTATTTGTAATTCTAAATAACCTTCATAGCTGATCTTCATGTATTGCCTTCTTGGTGATTTAGTTTACAGCTGACTAATTGTTAGTCTGTGATGTTAGACAGAATTTTGATGTTATTGTCTTAACTCTGCACATTTGTATGCATTGAAATTGTTATTTCAAAAAGGATGGGTAGCCACACTGAATTCTGAGGGGCTGTTTATGAGGTCTGAGAGGAAGAATGTTTTCCACATTGCATGCAAAATAACTGTTAGGTGAAACCATACTTTGCTGAAGTCACAGGAATTTTTCTGCTGTACTGGTAAAGATGCACCTTTGGTTTTTCAACAGCCATGGCTGGGTGTGCAAGACTTCTCTGACCCAGCTTTTTACTCCTCTCATGGGCAAGGCCTCATGATCCAACAGGATTTGCATTGTTTCCCCTTTGCCATCTTTGAATTCTGATGCCTGGCACTGGAGTATGGACAGGTGCTAGAAAAGGGGAATTTGGTTACATGCAACAGTGGAGAGTCTGTCTGCAGGCCCGAAGTATTTAGTGCATCCATTCCTTCAGAGGAGCTATCTGTACCAGTCTCTTGTTTTAGTCTTAATGGGAATTACAAAATATACATGAGAACCAAATTACATGCAAAAATTTGAATGTAGATGTGCAATATTTATATCCAGTGCATATCTATTGGAAAAAAGATGTGAACTATCTCTCTGTTTTCTTTCTTCTTTTGTTATTTATATATAAGCGTTTTCTTTACCTCTTTACATAGTGCCTCTGTTCACTTTCTCGGTGAGTTCTGTCGAGACAAGTTCATACTCAATATAAAGAGCTTTCTCTTCGGCAGAGCCTCTCTGCTGGAACAGCCAGTGCATGTGTCTCTGCTTCATCAGAAAGTTCTGATCAGCTTTTGATTTTGCATTCTCCGACATGACCTGAGAGAGACTTCACTTACACTTTGGCATTATTCAAGAGATAGAGATCCAAAGAGAGATAGAGATCAAGAGATAGAGATCTCTATCAAGAGATAGAGATTCCAAAACTTTGGGAAGCATAAGAAAATTTACTTGTGCTCAGTCTTTTTACTCATATGGTATTTTGAGCACGTCACCATTTTAGCAGTGTCCATTTCCACCACACTGAAGGAGTGAGGTGGAGATTTTTTTATTTTTTCTGGAAAAAAAATAAAAGAATTGACTGTCTTATGGTAATTAATTTGAAACAAAATCCTCATTTAAAAACATAATGATATTAAAAATGAATTTACGCAAAATATGTATACTTCTCCATTTGGACAATATTTGTAAGTCTTGGTATCATTTCAGTAGAGTTCTGGAACTGCATAATCATTTTTTCTATAGTTAATTATATTTTACAGGTTGGTAGGACTCTCTTTATGCTTCCTTCTCCTGGAACTCTGAAGAAAGCCATTGTGTGACACATTTTGAAAGTTACGTGTTTCTCTTTTTACTTCACGTGTGACTTTTCTTTTTTCCTATCGTTAAAGCTGGAGAAATGTAAACAGTGTACAAGGGGTGCCCGCAGAAATAATTCAGATGGTATGCTGTGTTATGAAAGGAGCAGGAATACTGGAAGTGCAATTAGTGTTTTAGTGTAATTGCAAAGATATGCACAATTCTTTAATGTTCTTTTTTGCTACCCCTTTGAAAAATGGTATAATAGAAAACCTAGAATCACAAAAAGAAGAATCACAAAAATAACTGTTGGTGAAAATAAAAAGAGATTAAAAGGATAAATATTTAGAGAAAATGCATGTGTTAGAGACAATTATAGAAGTTTATAAAAACAGCTAGAGAGAAGTTTTCCCTTTATGTTTTACTATCACGTAGTATAAAGGGAATGTCAGGAAATTTGAGAAGGAAATTTAAACCTGATCAATGGAATAGTTTTTTTTACATAGTATGTAACTCATGGAACTTGCTGTACCTAAAGGAAGGTTTTTCTTTAAATTTCTTTCATACAAACTAGGTGTAAAATAGGACTTGTTTGATTGAAACAGAAGTATTTTCCTGTTTGCAAGCAGGTCAGTTTTGATGTAGGATGTACTTTATTTTGCTTGAAAAAATATATGTTGTTTAACTCTTTTTCTCCTTTACAAAATTGTGTACACTTTCACATTTTTAATAAAACAATGACACTGCAAAAGCTTGCTCAGACATGGGTTTGCACATGAAACTAACCTGTTTTAATTCAAACTGAAATAGAAACCAAACCTTTCTAATGTGATTTTGACTGTCTTTAGCACTGTTTCATGCTTGCAGTTAGAAATAAACAGCTTATTTTGCCAGCTTGCAACTGGATTTTTGTTTATTGGTCCACTGGCTGAAAAATGAGAATATATTGTACTATTAAGTTGTGGAGTGTGATTGTTAAGAATTAAATATTACCTTTTTTTTGTGCCTTTTAAAGAATCCGCAAGTTACCGAAAGCTTTGAAGGAGTGGCAAGCTTTTCAAGACCTAAAAAAAAAAATTGATGACTTCACAGAGAGCTGTCCTTTGCTTGAAATGATGGCAAACAAAGTATGCTCTGCATAATAATTTGGAGATAAGATTCACTTGAAAAATGCTATTGAAGGCTGTTGTATGACTATAAGATACTTTCCATAATTCTTTTTTATAGATAAAAGAAGTTATATTTCTTGAAAAATCTAGTTAGGCTTAGTTACAGAAGAGTAAAATGAAAGACTTGGTAATGTCATTAGAAGAACTATTAATGGTTTCAATGTAATGGAATTCAAGACTCTTGTATTTGATTAACAGATGTAGTGCAAGAGCATGTGATGATTCTAGTCCTAAAAATAATACAATTTTAAAAAATCTTCCCTAATTTCTATGGACTTTTCTAGGCAATGATGTCACGACACTGGGAAAGAATTGCACAAGCAACTGGGCATCACTTCGATGTTGACTCTGAAAATTTCTCTTTGAAAAACATAATGGATGCCTCTTTATTAAAATATAAAGAAGATATTGAGGTACATGTACATTTCTGTTTGTTTTTAATGAATAACTTGTGATTGGGGGCTCTGCGCTTTTGGAATCCTGTTTCTAGTCAGCTTTGTAATGTTAAAAATGTTGGCTTTAGTTGGAGGATGTTTTGAAGAATGGAGTATGGTAGCTAGTATTAGTGGTGATGGTTAGTTTATTTCCTTTTTATTCTGGAGAAGGATTAAATGGATAATGGTATTATGCTAATCCTTTCATAGAAGGAATTCCATTGTTTTAAGAGTAGTGTGATTCTGTCATGCTTCTGGTTTAGCTTCTGCCTACTTTTAAGTTTTTCTTCCTTTTAAGTGACTCATCAGAGAGAAAAAATAGTTGAGGTAAGTCTGATCCTGTTAAGTGCTTGAAATCCTTGGAACACAGTAGAAGTGGAGGATATAGGATTAAAAGAGAACAGAGTTCTTTTGTATTTCGGAAGTGATTCTTCACAAGAGTGCAGAGCGGTGAGAAGACCCGTGTGATTTGCACAAGCTACAAAGCTATTGCCTTCTCCATTTTGGGGACAGTAGTCATCTAGCAAGTATATTAGCTTTCTGCTCATTACCTTTTGCAAGAACAAATTTCTAACTTCAGTTCTGTTGTCACTTATCTAAATTTGTGGTCCCTCCGTAGTAGTGACCTGATTTGTCTTGTTCCACAAAGGGACACTTCTAAGACAAAAATATGACATCAAATCTCTGCTGTACCCAATTTCCAAACAAGGTTCAGAGTGATAGCCTTACACTCAAGGCAAGACTTTAAACCTGTGATGGAATCCTATATATTTCTGAACCTGGATTTGGGATCCAATATGAATAGCTGCTCCTTTTCTCTCTGATGGAATAACCAATTTTATGACAGTCCTGTCTTCACTGTCTTCAAGAAGTAGCAGGTGTCATGTTGTCCAAGTATGCTCAATTCTTGGACTGTTTATTGGTTTTGATTGGTAATGTGTATTTTCCTTAACCTCACAAAAGTTATATTTGACTTCAAATTTTTATACATTATTTACAAATTCTGCCTGCAGATTCAGTGAATGAGTGATTTTTAAAAAGTGTAAGGTGCTAGTGAGATGGGAGTATAGCCCATAAAATGTTTCAGCTTCAACTAGTACTGTAGTACAATCTAGTTTGTACTGTAATAGTTTTGAGGTGTTTCAAGGTATATTTTTATTAGCTAGAGCTTACACTGTAGTCTAGATCTAGCCAATGAATTTTAGTTGCCTTTATAAGTGTTCATCATATCATCCATAGAGGAATGTACTAGTTCAATTTTACACAGGATATCTGCATCAGTGCTGTTAAAGAAAAGGATATTGAAGCAAAATTGAAGCATGTAATCAGTGAATGGAGTACTCATGCTTTCAGTTTTGGCCAATTCAAAACTCGAGGAGAACTCCTGCTGAAAGGATCAGATATATTGGAGAAAATAGCTTTGGTGGAAGACAGCCTCATGATATTGGGGTCACTCATGAGCAACAGGTACGAAACTTAATAAGTGTCCATACTGTGTCAATCTAGTCAAACCCAAAAGCAAACAATGATCATCTTAGGTTCTTTTTCCCTTTAACTTCATACAGGTATAATGCACCGTTTAAGTCCACTATACAACAGTGGGTTCAGAAGTTGACCAATACTGCAGAGATCATTGAAAACTGGATTACTGTACAAAACCTCTGGATTTACCTCGAAGCTGTGTTTGTTGGTGGAGACATTGCAAAACAACTACCTCAAGTATGTTGATTTGTGATAACAAT
The DNA here is from genome assembly GCA_013399365.1 of Pampusana beccarii. NCBI lineage: Eukaryota > Metazoa > Chordata > Aves > Columbiformes > Columbidae > Pampusana > Pampusana beccarii. Next base: position 443,673 of record VWYH01002074.1, read on the forward strand.
ATATTGATGGTAATATATTGTATGAAGAGATTAGCCACATCACAGAGTTTGCTTGCCGACACATATAATGCATGTGAGTTTTGTGGGCTGCACATAGACATTTCAGAAGAAGTTTTGCCAAACTGCGGTCTGTCTGGTTGAACTGCTTAGAACTTGGTCAAACCTACAGGAGCATGGCCATTTATAATTCAGGCTCCAATGTTCCTGTTGGCTTGCAATACTAGTGAGTTGTATGATAGCACATGGCTCAGGAATACTCACTGGTACAAAACTGATGCATCACTTCTCCCACATGTGCCAACGTCCCTTTCTTCCTGTGTGCCCATGTTTATAGGTTCTAAGTTATGTAAGAATACAGGGTGTTTCAGAAAGATGGACCCAATTTCAGCCAGTGTGTCATTTCCAATTGGGTCCATCTTTTTGAAACATCCTGTAGAATGACAGATTTTTCTCTATTAATTCTGTACTTGCTAGGACTCAGTATAATTAAGTCCCAGAGAGAGATGCTGCAAAATTTGGGCAGTTACATGTGTGTTAATCCATGTGAGCTATGGCAACCTCTTCAAAAGGCTATTATGACCTTCCTTGATAGCAGCTGCAGAAGAGTTAAGGAATGATCTGACCACCTGCAGGGAAGAAATACCAAAATAAGTCATCTTCTTTCTTGCGTATCCTAATGAGAGGTTTTCTTATAGTTCTATCACACCACAGTTTAGCAGAACTGGATCAAACAGTGCTGTAAATCAGCAAATGCATGATTATTGGGAAATTATTAAATATGAATTTAGGCCACATGTTTTATAATTAAAGTCTTACAATTTCCAAAACTAGCATTAATTTTTGTAAGTAAATATTTCTTAACTGTTATTTAGGATAACAAATTTTTTTTTTTTTTTTTAGTTCATGAGATATGTTTATATTTTAAAGTTTATTAGAGAATTAATGAGCAGTTTTTTCAGATAAGTAAATAATGTGGCACAGCTGAGGCATTTGAAAACTGCTAAAGCTAGTTCTTACAAGGATGGTATTATACATGAACCAGTATTCTGGAAAAAAGAAAATATGGTGACTATCTTTAAAGGAGGAAGAGAAGGATCAGCTTGGTGAAGGAGCAGTGATAGATGAGTGGGCTTAATTACAATTCCTGGATGAATACTGCAACAAATAACTGTCTATAAGCACCTGTAGATGAGTGACAGTCAATGTATAATTGTTAGGAGCAAAACTTGTCAAACAAATCTAATTTATTTTTAGAGTTGGCAACAAGCTTTGTTGATAGAGGAAAAACACTAGTTGCCATATATCTTGATAGGCTTTTGACACTGTATCTCATGGTACTATCAGAAAATGAGTCCTAGATCGCCAGCGTGTAAAATGCAGGCAGAAAAGTGGAATGCATAGACAGCAGTAACTGATAACTAGAATGTTGTACCTGGTTTTGGCTGAAGAAACAAATGGACAAATTTGAGAGAGCATAGAAGACGGTGATAAGAATGAGGAACTATGTAGGAAGGAAGATGCACAAGAAACGATTCAACAAACTAGGCTTGTTTGGCTTGAAGGAGAGGAAAAGCTGAAGAGAAGATGTGATAAGTTTTTTAAAAAATAAGGGTTGCTCTCAACAGGAAGAAAGCGATGTGTCCTCTGTATCTGTGAGTATGACGAGAAGTAGTTGGTGTACACACAAGAAAGATTAAACTTAAATATTGAAACAGAGTCACTAGAAGCAAAGATTTCCTAGAGAGGCTTCTGAATCTGCAGCATTGAGCATCTTTAAAGACAAGGCAGACAGATGTTTTTCAAGAGTGGCATGGGTATGATCCTGTCTTGTGACAGGCAAATGGCTTTGGAAGGTCTCTTGAGATGTCTTCTAACTCTCAGGTAACTTTTGGTCCCATTAACATTTCATTTGTTGTAAGTGAAGAGAGAGTTTTTGAAGTCAGTATACCTAGTGCAGAAAAATATTTATTCTCTAGCTCTCTATATTTGAGAATTTGTGTCCCTTCACCTACAATACCCTAGAAGTGCGACAGTTTCAGACTACTTATAGTGGTTTTGTTTGTCAGGTATTACTACTAACAGCTTACTCCTCATAACTTCTGTGGAGCAGCCATTATTTGACATTGCGTATTGCTGTCAAGAAGACTGTCATTTCTGAGAAGGCTGCTCTTTGAGTTTTCTGGTGTGTTGTTGGAATCCTTTTATGTGGACAATTTTTGTGCCCAACATGAAGTAAAAGGCATTCCAGAGCTGTTCCATTGGAGTCTTTCTCTTGCAATTTGAACTCTGGTCATTATAAGCATGCCTATAAGTATTCATACATTAGTCCTACAAAGAAGACTTGAATAGGAAGTGAAATATTGTTACCTTTTCTCACAGAATTCCTTAATTTTTAGAATTTGACGAGTTTGAGGAAGAGCTAATGCATTTTTCCATGTATTTCAGGAAGCCAGAAGATTCCAGAACATTGATAAATCATGGCAGAGAATTATGCAGAGAGCCCACGAGACATCAAACATCGTGCAGTGCTGTGTTGGAGATGAGACTTTGGCACAGCTATTACCGCATTTGCTGGAACAATTGGAAATCTGTCAGAAATCACTGACTGGGTATTTGGAAAAAAAGCGGCTAATATTTCCAAGATTTTTTTTTGTATCTGACCCTGCTCTTCTGGAAATCCTTGGCCAAGCATCTGATTCCCACACTATTCAGGTACAAGTACTAAGGCGATAATGTTCTTCTAGTCAATAAGAGTGAGTACCATGGATAATTTTGTTATTTAGTTGAGAAAATTTCTTACACTGATGGAAAGATTTACAGAATCTTCTAATACAGCATTTAAAGGCAAAGTAAGAATGTGATATCAGATCGGTTTATGGAGCTTTTTTTTTTCTGATTCTATTCTAGGCACATTTATTAAGTTTGTTTGACAATGTTAACCGAGTGGGATTTCATGAAAAAAACTATGACCAGATTTTATTCTTTGAATCTCAAGAAGGAGAACAGGTCAATATTATTGAACCCATTTTAGCTCAGGTAATGGAAGTATATATTGCAGTTTTTCATGACTTGATTTAAAGTAGATTTATGTTTTAGAAACAAACGCTATCGCATTATCCTATTATTTGACTAGCTGAATGAAAACCTTCCAATGTGAACAGCAGGAGCGAAGGCCAGAAAGGACAAGACATTTGTGTTATTCTGGAACAATTACTTTACCTGTTTTTCAGCAGTACTGATGTGAAGTGTCAAATCCATCACATGTCTCTAGAAGGGCAGTGGAACACAAGGAGGAGAAGAATCCTTTAAAGATTAGAGAATAACAAAGAGGGAAATGGAAGTATGAAGGACTGGGGAAAAAGTCATATAGGGCTTTTGCTCCTTGTGAATTATTCATAAACTAATCCTCTAAAAGTACTTTCTTGTTTATTTCAGGGCAATGTGGAATTCTGGTTAGGTCAGCTGCTGAATGGGATCAGGAAAACAATCCACACCATCATTAGGCAGGCATCAATGGCCATTAGCGATGCAGGATTTAAGCTGTATGACTTTCAGGCAATGTTTCCTGCACAAATAGGACTTCTGGGAATTCAAATGATCTGGACCAGAGATGCAGAGAATGCACTGAACAGTACCAAAACAGACAAAAAGGTAGTATTTAATGAATCTTTGGGGATTAATTAAAAGCATTGTTTGGAACAGTGCATGTTGTGAAAAGTTAAAAGTAACATGTAGGAAAAAAAGCACAACATACTAGTTAAGTAACCAGAATCACAAATAAATTAACAGGAAAACAGAATAATAAAAAATGTGTTAAGAGGTCACACCTTCTCACCATCCCCCAGCATGTGCTTTAGAATTGTTCCTGGCCTGTGGTTTTCTCTATTGTTCTGTCAGTGCAGTCATCTTGGGATGGGACAATTTGTCAGTTTGGAATACAGGGAATCTTATCCTATTACTTTTCCCGTAACAAATTTGGAAAGAAATAAGAGCTCCCCAAATTTGGGGAAATAACTGCGCTTCGTGGGTTTTGGTCTACTATAACAGAGTCTATTAGATTCTTCAGCCAGTGAGCTCTTTTTTTAGGGAAAGACAGAAGCCGTTTGAGGAGTTGCTGGTTTAATCTCAAACACATAGAGAAGATACTGTTAACAGCAAAGTGTTATTTCTAACACTGAATCTATGAAAGAGGAAAGAGAGGATGTGATTAAAGAGCTGCAAGTTACTGTTAATCAAGAATATACAGTGAGATTGGAAGAAAAACTAGTAACACTGCCCTACCGTAAAAATAAAGGCAAGGGAACGGTACCATGCTGTATGTTGATACTGAATGAAAATGAGGACTCCAGACTACAGAGAAGGCCACTTAGTGCTACATTTTCTGCATTAAAAAGGGCACAGACCTACTTTTAGGTCTCTCCAGTTCATATACTAACTAGAGCCAAGATTCTTTTGCATTAACTGCAAACCAACTTCTGTTTACTTAGAATGAACTCCGTTTGGGTGTTTGGGGGGCAGGGAGGTTGTTTAGTTCTCTGTTAGTTTTGCAGTGTTTTCAGCGTTTTTTTTCTCAGCAAACAGTGTGAGTTTTAGGCTTTGCATATATTTACAGAAAGCTGGTGCGATTGTTCTCTCACACGTTTGGAACAGGAATATATATGAGCTGCCCTTTCTGAAATCTCAGTGCTTTATAATGTGCTGTGTACCAGGAACATCACCGGCAGAGGCTGAAGCTGTTTACCTAAGTTAATATTATATGGTCGGTGTTGTATTTTGTGGGATTTTGTAACAGAATCTGGTGCCATGAAATAAATTATTATTTTAGCATTGGCATCTAAAATTACAGTATGTTTTTCCCCTCCTGTGGTTGGAGGGTGTGGTAGATCTCCAGGTTCCTGTTCCCCCTAACAAGCAGATACTGTTTGGGCTAATGTAAAATACCCAGAATCAGAGACTGATGGTTCTGAAAATATACAGCGATGCAATCAGCTGAAGGTGTAATGTATAGTAGAAGGAGCAACAGTCTTGTAGTAGAATTTTATTATGTGATCTACTTATCTATATTATACTTTGCTTATATTATTATACTTCTATATTATAACCTATATAACCTTCTATACTATAACTATATTATACTTCTACTTATAACCATATTATGCTTTGTTGGGCTAAGAATGCAGACATGGAGGGCAGCCTGCAAATCCATATTTAGGATTCCACGCCTAATAAATACAAAACAGATCGTAGATGCCATGGGCCCATATGTTTGCGGGTGCTTTTTCTTTTTTATTCTAAACATTGGAAGAACAAATGATGTTTGCATTAATATGTCTGTTCTTGCTATGTGGAAAAGGTAATGCACACAACAAATCAGAAGTTTTTGGAACTTTTAAATGATTTGATTGACATGACAACACACAATCTGACAAGAATGGAACGCACAAAATATGAAACTTTGATCACCATTCATGTGCACCAGAAGGATATCTTTGATGATTTGGTGAGTTTTGAAAACCTTTAAGGTACTTTCTATATGGAGGTTTTTGCACATATTAAAAAAATATAAACAAATCTTACAATCAGTTTTCTTTGAGTGGCTAGGACATTCATGCTGTGATATAGCATATCAGATTTAGTTGTATTCATATAGATGTCATGCAGAGATAAGGGTAATTTATATATAGGTATGTTAATAGGTACAGACTTCAGTTTTTAAAATGATTGATACCCATCATGCACCGCTGTGAGCAAAAGAGTTTAACTTTTAAAATTAAATTATACTCTTAAATTGAAAATTTAATACTTGAAATGTAAAAGGAAAAAAGTCACTTGAGTATTGCTATCAATTGTGTATGATTTCCAGCCAAGCCTATATGTTGATTTAAGGTACTGGTTATTCAAAGGCTAAAGTGGTAAGGTTCCTTATGTTTGAAAACAGTAGCAACAATAACAAGAACAAATTTTTAAATTTCTTTTTGTAATTGAGTTGCATCAGACTTACTTTAGATAAGTATATTGAATACATGAAACTATAATAATAAAAATGGAAGTAAAATAACTTTCAAAAAGCTTGCATGATGCAAACATCAATAAATCAATATTGCATAGTTTAATTTACACATGTATGTTAGAAAGGTAAAAATTAAGTGCATGTGTAAAGAAAGACAGAAAATCATAAAGAAAAAGAGTCAAAGTTAGAAAAAAACAGCCAGCTTCTAAGATAGGCATGGGGTTTTATCCTCCACCTGTCATTTTAAATTTATTTCCATAATTATTTTCTTACTCGGACATTTCATTATCAATTAATTTAATGTCGTAATAAAATTAAATAACAGAAAATTGGTTACATTTAAAGGGCCTGTATGTGGAATAAAGAGGGGACAAGTCCAAAACTGGGGAAAGGATTCTTGATTGTTACATGTAATACTACCCTTTTCTCTCAAAACATTATATCCCCTGCTAAACTCGTCCTTTTGTGATTGAGAAAAAGTAGAGGGAAGTAGCTGAGAATCCAGAACCTCCTGTTCACCTTGCAGCGTGTCTGCAAAGCTGATAACCAGAACTACATATTCTGTAAGAGGTCAGTGGTTTTGAGAACAAGTGTCAAAAATAATGGATCAAGATCTATTAATATGCCACAAATTTGTGTGTGGCAAGTTCATACTGAAAAATAAACCCCAAATAAACAAGCACATAGACATGTATCAAATATATTCAAGCATTGTACTTGATTTAGTATTTCTGTGAGTAATGGCACCAGATATCATGCAGTACACTGTACATAATATATAATAATATATAAAATATATAAAAATATAGATTAATATATGTATTATATGTAATATATATAACCTATATGGTTATTTAGTTTTTTATTAAGTTTTCCCTCACTGTTCTTTAGTATCTTTGTAAGACACAATTCATCATCTCTGTACACAACTCAGAGGAAAATCAAAGTGGTCAAAAGGTTCAGAGCTTGCCATAGAAAGGTTAGAAAAAATTATTCTGGACGTCTTGGCTCCTGACAGGTTCTGTGCTTGTTCTTCCTGCTCTTGCATTTATGCGTAGTAGATTTTTTTTTTCTGTATGGAATTTCAGATGAATTGGTTATATTGTTTCATTTCTGAATTAATGATTTTTCTTTTCCATTATAGGTCCGTATGAACATTAAATCTCCGTCTGATTTTGAATGGCAAAAACAGTCTCGATTTTATTTTCTTGAAGACTTGGATAAATGCGTTATCCAAATTACTGATGTAGAGTTCACCTACTGCAATGAATACTTAGGCTGTACAGACAGGCTTGTTATAACTCCCTTAACTGACAGGTAGTTATAAAAAGAATGCAGTGCATAGCACTGGAGCTGAGACTTAATTCCTTTGACTTAATTCCTTTGCCTTTCATGAGTCAGGATTCTCACTTTTGTTGCACTCTGATGCTGCAGTATCGATGGTGAACAGCAGAGGCCAGTGCTTATATATTCAGCTGGCAAAAGCAGGCACCCCTAGGAGGGGTCTCGAATTCTCTTTGAGTGTTTGCTTGAGCTATGTGTGCAGTGGTAGGCATGGAAAAGCTTATTTGTGCTAGAGGTAAATATAGCTGAACATTGTACTCTTCACCAGCCTAAACAGAGTGCGTCTAAAACCAATATATTGCTGCTTTCAGTAAGCTAGCAGTTGCATGAGAATTTGGGGTTATGGCAAGTTACTCATTTGAAGTCACCTTAGATGAAAAAGCAGTAACTCAGGATATAGCATTGAATAACTAGTGCCAATATGGTTTTAAGCATGGCCTGTGGAGAATTACAGGACTACAAACACAGAAAAAGCCCAGAGGGCAAAACGTAAGGAGAACTTTTTATTGCTGGAGTGTTAGTTATGCATCACAGTACAAACTCCACTAACTGCATATTTTCCTGAAGTGCTTGGTAGTGCTTCAGCTAGACAAGAGGCAAACGTATTTGCTTTGCCAGAGCTTGTTCTTTTAAGTGTGGCTAGGAATGTCAAAATGCTGTGCATGTTCAGCCATTTCTTGTGTGAAGGATGACTGCCGGCCACTGAATTAATGTTGGAATTGTCTTTGCACTCTCTGTGCTACCAGATTTTATTTGCTAGTGAAGTTTCAGACTTTCGCCAATTTCTGAACCAAAACTATGCCCAGTGAGCTGCTTAAGAGAGCCAAACCCCTATGCTTGGGTACCTGGATATTGATACGTAACACACATCTGCCAAATTCTATGTTATGTACCCTACCATTCCTATGCTTTATAGGGACTGCAGCAGTAACCATGTAGTTGATTAGTGGGTATAGCAGTACTAACACGCAGACAGTATTTTTGTCCACCAGGAGGGACAGTATCATGAAAATGTCATTCCAAATTTGTTCACAGAATTCAAATGCAACCTAATTGCTTAGGGATTGATTCGAGGTGCTATGTTACCCGGTATTGAAAACTAGCGCAGGATGACAGTATTGAAGAAAATGAGTCTTTTGAATGAGTTCAAACTATAATAACAACAGCAAGAAAGAACAGAGGTATCTGTCTTTGGGCAAATGTAGAAGAGCCAAACAGAGCTGCAGGGATTGGTGGCTAGGCACTGTTGTATATTGAAAGAGTATTTGAAGCAGAGATGTTTTTCTAGTGTTGGCATGGGAAGCTTATGTACCTAAGCAGTGTTGTGGAAGAACAGATTTTATGCCCCTTATAGGCTTTTTCCATTTTAATATTTTTAATATTGCTATATGGACTTATGTGAGCTTCTCACAAATTTCAGGTGATGATGTATTTGCTTTCCATTAATCAACTTGAAGTCAAATGCTGTTTGGCTAATGATTTTGTGTTCTGAAAGATTCCCAAAGCATATGATAAATACACACTGGCAGTAGTACGTTACAGTAAGATAATGAGACTGAAATTGAGTGCTCCTAAACATCATGTCAGACATAGACCATGTCACAGCAGATAGAAAATATGAAATGCAAGTTCTATTTAGGATGTGTATTATGGATATAATTTGTCCTTACCTCATTTTCAGTAGCAGAATTGCTAGGAGTGGTATTTTTACTGTGTTACCTGAGTGCTTGTTAGCTGATAACTGAGTAATAAGGTGATAAAGCATTATTATTGCTATTATATTAGAACAAGTATTATTTTATAGGAAGTGATACTAGCTGGTAAAATTTGGGTTTTTTCAGTGCCCATTTTCTCTCCCCAGATAGATGATAAAGCTGTTGAGTTTCACAGTATCAAAATGGGCTTACTGGGATTTTTGAGCATTGTAGGATAGAACAACAGTCTTCCTACACCGTTCAGTTGTCTCCACACCATCTGGGGAGGCTGAGACTTAAACCTGTGGAAGTCAGCCTAGGCTGGAGGCTGAAGCAGAAGGTGATCCTACGATTCATGGATCCCTCCCCTTCTTCATTTCCCATTGTTGGGTTGTTAAGCCTTGAGGAAGTGGGGCTGAAGGGAGGCCTTATAGCTCTCTACAACTACCTGGAAGGAGGTTGTAGTGAGGTAGGTGTTGGTCTCTTCTCCCTAGTAACAAGTGATAGGACAAGAGGAAATGGCCTCAAGTTGCGCCAGGGGATGTTCAGATTGGATATTAGGAAAAAGTTCTTCGTGGAAAGGTTGTCAGTCATTGGAACAGGCTGCCCAGGGAAGTGGTGGAGTCACCATCCCTGGGGGATTTTAAAACGTGTAGATGAGGCTCTTAGGGATGTGGTTTAGTGGTGGACTTGGCAGTGCTTGGTTAATGGTTGAACTTGATGATCTCACAGGTCTTTTCTAACCAAAATGATTCTACAATCTATGATTCCATTAATCTTCCCTCTTGTTCATTCTCCTTCTGTAACTCAAAACCTCATGTGATTGGCAGCACTGCTTTGGTTTGGCATGCTGGTAGGGAAATGGCAAGAACAGAAGCTGCTTCCAGCTTCTGTGCCTTCCTGTTACCAGACCAGAGAGCCCATCTTGTGTGCTCTGGGGAGAGAGTAGGAGGATGGGAAAACAGGGAAAAACCCCTTGGGTCTGGGTGTTGCAGCGTAAGACTTGAGTCATGGAGCGAGGGCATGTGATTAGTGTGAGAAAATGGTGATGCTGCTAGAGTTGGCCTATGGGTTTCCTGGGCTGTTGCACTCATCGCAGTGCTGGAAACTCTTTTCTGTAGGTGCAGCAAAGGTGGTAGCTGGTAACTCAGCTTCACAGTGTGGAGAGGAGGTAAGTGAGGACTTACCACATGGAAGCACAACCATGTCTGCCCTCTTCCTGAGCTCTGTATAATGCAACTGCTGTGATTACATTAATGGACTTCAAGTAATTAAGAATAGAAAAAGATTAATAAAATTCTTTGTTCTCTCTCTAGGTGTTACATCACTCTGGCACAGGCCCTGGGCATGAGTATGGGTGGTGCCCCAGCAGGACCTGCAGGCACAGGGAAGACAGAGACAACTAAAGACATGGGCAAATGCCTGGGCAAGTACGTTGTTGTTTTCAATTGTTCAGACCAAATGGACTATAGAGGACTTGGCCGTATCTATAAAGGTGAGAAATAATCTCGTTCATTTTAGAGTCGTAAGTTTTTGACTCTTCTCTAGTGAGTTAGCAATTCTTAGTAGGGTATTTTCTTCTGTTTCCTCTTATTTGCAGATGCTCATCAACTTTTCCCGATATTTGTTTTTTTTTTTTTTTCCTTTTTCTTCCTGCATGCTTTCAGGCTTTTTTTTTTTTTAATGTTCTTGGAAGGTGTTTTCTATCTATGTCTTATTTTCCTTTTCCCTTTTAATCCTTTCTACTGATTTTCTTTATGCCTTTATCCCACCCATGCCAAAGGGAGAGGATATTTAGCCCTCCCTTGCCATTTTTGTATCAAGCCAGACAAACAAATACAAAACGCAATGATGTTGTGCAAGAAGGGAAACATGCAAAGTAGTGCCGTGTCTTATTTTGAACTCTAGTATTTTTTGAAACCGGGGAAATGAGACAGTGGTCAAACTCTGATAACTTTTCATGATAAGCAGAGCTTTGAAGTCAGATTTGCAAACAGTGATCAGGTGATCCAATATCAGTGGACTCCATTATGTCTGTTTTCTTGTACATAGCTGGTATATGGATTGTACGTACTGGTTATATGGATTGGCAGACCACAGAATGCCACTATTTCTGTGAGTGGTGGTCTCTTAAATCTAACACAAGGTACCATAAACATAATTTTCACCATTGTGATATCTCTTGAATGTTAAAACGTAACCTGGAGATCATTTTTTGTTTTAATTCAGAAGCCAGCAGAGCTGGCCAAGATTTTAACAGAAGTAGCTTTTGTCTGGCTTCTTGTTTAAGAGTTAAAGAGCATCCAATTAAGCTTTTCTAATGGAGACAGGAGGTCTGAAAGGTATGTGAAGTTTGAATTAAGATGATTTTGTATTTAATTGTGGAAAGATTTTCCATGTTTCAATCTTATCTCTTCTGTGGTCATACTGGGTTTGCGTGGCACTGAATTAGATCAAGACCAATAGTACACATTTGGGAAGAACTGAGTTAAGAGCAGTACTTGTACTGACTTCACTGGACTACTGTTCTTGCTCCTAATCCTTTTGTTCTTTTACAGACATTTTTAGGCCTCATTAACTTGTTAACTTCCTTTAATTGCCATATCAAAAAAAGGGAAATGGGAAGAAGTAGAGCAGAGAAAAGAAGGGAAAAAATTATTTAAACAGTTTGGCAAGTTTTTCTAATCATGACTCAGAAATTTTTTAGCTGTCTGTGCATTCTGCAGAGTGCCCTGCTTCTCACTAATCGAACACATTAGCTTCAGTTATAGGAACGGGAATATAGATAAGGAACATTTCTATTCTTGCTTTCTTTGCCTAAGCCAGCCTCAATCCCCTGTTCCTTTGAGCCATGACAGAAGAGATATACTGAGCTTTGAAAAGGCACCAGTGTCTCTGAATTTCTCTCTCTCCCTCTCTCTGAGGCATCCCTGTGTCTGTTGCCTTCCCTCCCACTGGGGATTTCTCTAGCTGGGGCTGCAGTGAGGGGCCAGCCTGGAGCAAGCAGGATAGCTGGAGAAAACAGTCAAGGAGGCACTGCTATGAAAAGAGGAGATATAGTGCTTGCTGTACCCCTATCATTTTCATACCAGGAATCTGAGGTAGTGCCGTAAATATAGAAGCAGTAAATGGTAGAGCTGGTGACCATCCTTAGCTCTTGAGGGAGTTTAATCCCCAGTCTTGAACTGGTCCCGTGAAGAGGCCACTCTTCTAGCTAGAAGTTCTGCTAATGTCACAAGAATGGAAAGTTTGATCACAGTCTTCATTTAAGGCACTCTCAAGGTGAGAGAGGCCCTGCAGAGGGATCTAGACAAATTAAAGAACTGGACAATCACCAGCCATGTGAAGTTTAACAAGGGCAAGTGCCAGATTTTGCACCTAGGAAACGGCAACCCTGGCTGTACATACAGATAGTCAGAAAAGGTTCTTCCCCCAGAGGGTGGTGGACACTGGAACAGGCTCCCCAGGGAGGTGTCACGGCCCCAAGCCTGACAGTGTTCAAGAAGAGACTGGACAAGGCCCTCAGACACATGGTGTGAACTGTGGGGTTGTCACATGCAGGGACAGAGTTGGACTCCATGATCCTTGTGGGTCCCTTCCAACTCAGGACATTCTATGATTCTATGAAGGTGTTAGGCAGCCTTTTAGCTCATCTTTTAGCTTTAGCTTTGGCCTTTTTAGGTGAATGTAGGCATTCACTGTCTTGGAGAAGGCTGAAACTGGCCCAGTGCTCCTATGAGCAGTGAGAGCAGAAGACAGGTTTCGTAGTATCTCATTAAATGATGCTGGGATGTGGTTAAACTTTCCTAGAAGCTGATGACTTCTGTACTGAATATATTGTGTTATTGTAGCCCTTACCTGAGGTAAATACTGTGTTTGTAACCAAGGCCAGATCTTCACATATCAAGAGACAAAATAGTTACCTGGTGACCAGGAGCTATGGAAAGCTGCTCATTGATATAATACCAAAAAAACAGAGGAGCTAGAAACTGAACTGGCTGTGTATGTGAATACCTTCAGTCAAGGTCACAAGCTTCTCAAAGCACCTCTTGTAACTCCTAGATCTTTGGGCCAACTTTTAGTTGCGTATCTCTTATTGTGTGTGCAGACTTTCAGTGTCTCAAGTTTATTTTACTCATTGGTAATAAACAGAAGAGGGCTGGGACCAGCTTGCTGTCTAAGAATGAATATGCTCATAATGCCAAGCACAGTCATCTACAAGGTCTCTGTTGTACCTGCAGTCACCAGTTCAGAGGGGAGAAGCTTTTCCTTGGAGTGGATTTGCCTTTGATCTTACCAAGCTGTTGCCTTTTTCCTCTCTGCTCCTTCTGTGATAACATTTGTGGTTCTTTATGTTACCACCTTTTTTCCTGACTCCCTGGTGATTTCACTTTTTTGTGCTAAGCTGTTTGTGACTTACATCGGTTCAGACATCTAGCCTTTGTATCCTTGCTTTGCTTCTGCCTTCTTATCCTGAGGTCTTTGGTAACTTACTCTCTCTTGTTTCAGATGGAATGATAACCACAGCTTGGCATTTCCTTCTTTTAGTAAACTTGGGCACAATTTGTATGTCTAAGAACATCAGCTGAATTTTAGGGTTCAGCTTCCTTCATTGTTTTTCTATAAGTTGACCATTTTCCATGGATTATTGTCATCATATGCAACAGAAGCTAAGTAATAATGTATAATGTGTCCTTGTTTTCTGGCTATCTCATTTAATCACATGTTGGTGTTCACTATGAGTTAGAAAAGATGCTTATAGAACTCAAAAAATTGCTGCTCAGGTGGCCATGATGCCTGTGACTGCTTTCCTCAGCCAATTTGCTAGTGGGATGGTGGCTTACTTCTCAGAGAATTTCCCTGGGAATTAGATAATAGATCCAACTGAACTGGTCCTGAATAGGGTGATTTTGTTTTTCAGCATTCATCAGACTGTTGTGTGTCTGGGAGGAAAAGTAAGATGCTGTTCTTACAAAACTCATTGATTGTTTCATTTGTGAAGGTCACCAGTTGCTTTAGACTTATTTTCACAACTTGGAAGGGCCTGGCTTGGAATCATGATTTTTATGTTGAAAAGTAAGATATTTGTTGTTTCTTGAAGAGTGGATGTGCTGGTTGGGGAAGGAAATGAGCTCTTTTCAGTTTAATAGGAGGAGCAAAGTGAGTTTAGAGAGATTCTTTGATGTGTATGAGATCTTTAATGAAAAGAAGCGTAGTTTTTCACAGCTGTAGAAGCACTTTCATGCAGACGTATAAGAAAGTTCTCATGAAACATACTACCTATTTTAGTGAACACATTGGGAAATTCTTCAGAATTCCACATGTTCGCGATGAGCTTTGTGCTCCATCACCAGTGTTTCTTCTTCCAGACTTTTCACTTAATTTGGTGTTGTGGGTCAACTTATCAGATGTTAGCAGTGAGGAGAAAAAGAGGGTGTACAGTTGGTGTTGTCATGTCTGTAGCCATGTTTCCAGATTTTTTTCTGCAAGGAAAATATGTTTGATCTTCACAATAAATAAACAGAAAAATACAATTAGTAATATAATTAATAATACAATGTAATTAATAATATAATGCAATGTACTATAAAAAACAGTATTTTGTATACTATAAAATTATAATTTAAAGTTCCCTTGGTTGTCTCAGAGCTGAGGTTCTGTCTCCCTGTTTGTCTGTCTTCCTGTCTCTTTTGTTTTCCTGTCTGACTCCAGCTATTCGCAGGCAGATGTTCTAGTCAAGATGTCCAAGGCCTGGACTTCCACCTTTGATAGTGTTGTTTTTGAAATTTGGACCAAAAAGTAGATTCAGATGTAACTGGTCATCTGAATTGGACCAGAGGTAACCCATGAGTGTGCAGGGAAGCAAGTGAGAAGCTGAATTTTCGAGTTTTCTGTTATATCAAATTTGGTGTTGAAATTGCCCAGGAATAGGAAATCAGGGGTACTTCATCATTGTTACTGAAAAGTGTTGTGAACACCCTTTAGGAAACCTTTTCTCTGCGGTTGTCTGCAAATGACTATAAAAGTTTTATTTGCTTTGGTTCTGTTTTCTATAGTTATAGTCAAAGAACTCCAGTGTTACCCAAGGTACCTTTTTCTGATTTGATATTCAATGCAATATTTAATGTAAGATTTGATATTTATCTTAATTGAGAAAGTGAATAAATGAGTATGGAGCTCTGTAAATTCTTTCAGGACCAACAAGTACCTTCTAGCTTACTGCTTCTGGGCTGCACTTTGGCCAGAGTTCTGTTTTAGTGAAATTTGCTTTGAATTATGTCACCGTAGTTCTACCCCTGTGTAAAATCTTAAGAGATGTGTCGTTTCAACACGATAATTTTGCAAGAAATGGTTTTATTCAAAGCTGTGGGATATTGACCTTACCTGAAAGTCAGGTTTCCTGACACCATGCAGCAGGTGGCATTACAGAACAAGTGATTTTTTTTTTCTTTCCCAAGGAAAATTGTTTGGTTAGAACTGAACCTCACCATTCTATAGAGAATTTAATATCGAAACTCTTTAGTATACAGATAGTGAGTGTAAGAGACAATGTTATATGGAACTAAGTCTCTTTGTAAAAGAATATCCAGCTTTAGGGTTTTCCTTGTTGCATCCTGAAGAGCAGATACTGATACTTAAAAACAAAGTAGAAAACCCCCCTTTTTTTTTTTTCAAGGATGGATTCTAGTAGTTGTATAACACATGTAACAAAAAGGGGCCAAATGCTTTTGAAAAATCTCTGCAAGAATTTTTCATCAGGAAACAGCAAGAATGGGGTAGCTCCATGAGGGAAGACAAGCCAGGATGCAGGGATGGCCACCCCACAAGCAGAGGCAGGGAATTCAGTGACCAGGGCACAGTCCCATAGTGCCTGAGCAGGGCAGGTTGGTGACAGCTTCTTCCACCAGCTGTCCAGGGACCATCAGACAAGGTGAAATAATAAGCTGGGTCCAGCGTCCATCTAGGAAGTTCAGTCAGGATCAGCAGGAGGCAGAGCTGGAGGTAAAACTGTGGATAGTTCTGGGGACCTGCAGGAATTTCAGTCAGCAAGTTGGGATAACAGGTAAAGGTGGTCAGGGCAATTTAGACCTATTGGTTGTGAGGCATTGGAACAGGCTGCCCAGGGAAGTAGTGGAGTCACCATCCCTGGAGGTGTTTAAAAGGTGTTTAGACGAGGTTCTTAGGGACATGGCTTAGGGCTAGAGTTAGGTTATGGTTGGACTTGGTGATCTTAAGGGTCTCTTCCAACCAAAATGATTCTATGATTATATGATTCTATCATATGGAGTAGAACTGAATTTCATGGGAGATCTATAGTATTGCCCTGGCTGAATCAAATCTTAAGGAGCCAATTTTGACTGTACTATGACTGGTTTTGATCTGATCTGACTCCACTAATTTTGTTGAAGAACTCTTTCAAAATTACATAGGTTAAAAAGATGAATCAATGAAACAATATAAAAGAAGTGGTTAATGGGAATGAAAAAAAATATAAAAATTAATGTAAGTTTTTTTGTGGGTTGTTTTTTTCTGTCAGCAAAAACTGACAAGTATTGATTTGGCTATGATAGTTGATCGCAGTAGAAGATGGGACAGAGGAGAAGAAAGGCAGAGAGGAAATGTAAAAGGGACCTCAAGGGGGTTTGGAGTGTAATGAGAGTTCCTTTAAGAGCAAGAGAAGATCAGACAAGGAACAGTAGAGGGAAGGGAAGGAGTGTAATATGAGCAGAACAGGCCAGAGCAAAGACAAGAGAAGAGAAAACAAAGCAAAGTAATAAGTATATAGCATTTTTATTGATTTTTGAGTATGTTCTCTTTCATTAGCTTAAGTGTCTTAGGAAATTAACATTATGCATAAAACATCCCTTGATTTATTTTACTGGTGCTATAGGCATTGCGATATAAAGTGTGGGGATTCGGGGGAGCTCTGGGTATAGTCGTTCAACATCGCAAATGCACAAATGCCTTTTTTTGGACTTGTGCCTTATTTCTACGTTTAGCACTACCTTCAAATGGCTTAAGCCAAACTGAGCTCCACCAGTCCTGGGGAACTAACTGAACCCCACTGAACACTTATATGTAGCACCAGTTAAAGTATGGATCCAGGTTCTTGCTGGACTCAGGCAATAGGAAATACTAGTGCAGGGTGGGCTTTGGGAAGGGAGGAGATGGCACCCATGAAGTTCCCATGTAGACCTGCTGGCCTTTGTCTCTTGTGAAATGGAGGAGGAATAGCAGGGGGTTGTGTAGCTTTCCCACTACTGCTCTGGGAAGCAGACCACTGTAGACTCTCCTATTTCAATCCTGTCAAAATGACACAGAAGGAGGAGTGCTTGACTCTCCTAAAAGGCATTCATTTTGTGATGTTTATGGTTACTAATGTCTGTCTAGAAATCCATGGCCTGTCCCAAATAACAGTTGTAAGTATGACATCAGATTCCTTTCCCTTGAACAGCAGGCTGCTCTTCTCCAACGATTTCTGACATATGAATTAATTGTTTTAAAATGCTATCATGCTTCTATCACAAATGTAGTGATTTCTGAATTTGATTCTGTGCTTTTCATTTAGGTAGGTGTGTCTCAAGCTCATCTTTGACACTTTAATCCCCTGCGTAGATGCATTTCCACGCTATATTTATATTTATGCCGCTAGGTGATATATGCGGTATTATTGAACAACATCTGCCTTATGGTTGCTGTAAAACCATAGAATTGTTTATAAAGAAGTTTGTATATCTTTCTTGCAAGAGGTTATTATTTTTCTGGGTGTCATTAATGCACAGCCCAATTTATTTTGAATTTTTACTTCTCGTTTTACTTTCTGTTCATACTCTCTGTTCTTCTCGTGTTACATTAAGTTGTATAGAACATGCTATATTATATACATATAAAAATTATTTTTGTTTGATATTTTTACCAAAATGTGTTTTTTTTTTTTTTTTTTTTTTTTTAGGTTTAGCCCAGTCAGGTGCATGGGGTTGTTTTGATGAATTTAACCGGATTGAACTTCCAGTTTTATCAGTAGCTGCTCAGCAGATATATATTGTACTTCAGTGTAAGAAAAATAAGAAACCTCAGTTCATTTTCACTGATGGTGACGTTGTTGACATGGACAGAGAATTTGGTATATTTCTGACTATGGTATGTATGTGAGTATGTGTAAATAGCATCATTATGAAAAATCTTTCCTATTTCATTTTCTGTTGAAATTTCCATGTTGAAATCATTGGAACTGTCTGTTAGAAAATAGTAACTACAGTTTGAACAATGATTTGGTCAAGTAATAATGATATTTTCTCTTGCCTGTATTTCTGACTGGAACTTAGGACTTGAGGTATGCAATTATCATTAACTACATATTTTAAGGGCCTTTTTAGTTGAATATTTGACAGATTGAGACTGAACCAAACCGTCTCATATTTTCTGAAAGCCTGTCAAAATACAACAGGAATAACTGACCACTGCAAGGACTAGTGGTGTTGGTCTGGTTGGCATTTCACCACCAGTGAAGAACCTTTGACCACAATCCTTCTACATGACAGCATGAGGGAAACCACCCTCACTCTGGTTCACTGGCCTCCTGAAGATTTATCTTTGGGGCCTGTGAGCTGCTTCTAGCGGTGCAGGAGGCAAAGAAACAGGAAAGTGTAAGAATATTTTGAAAGCCTCTTTGTGTCTCCCTCTCCTTAGCTGCAGGCTACATACCCATAACTCAAAACTGAAGTGTTTGTCTTTATTTTAAGGGTTCCCACCTTTGAAAAGGTGTTAATGTTATCACTTTAATTTGGAAAAAGAGGACAAATTAGTGGCATACAAAGACCAGTGGGAAGGCAGGTTGGAAACAGCTGGAAGAATTTAAGAAGTTATCACTGCATAGCCAGTGACCGCTGTTCTCACAACAGCCATGCAGTATCAGACATCTTCAGGGAAAGGTCAGATCCATCAATTTAAGTTATATTCAGTAGTGGCTTGCACTGCTTGGCTCACTTTGCACTGGAATGGTCTTGGAATGCTCACAAGGGACAGGAACCTCCAGCACTGGAAGACTATTGAGATGGTGAGGAACTAGCCATTTAAAGCAGCTCCAACAAGATCTGTAAATGATTGTCTGTCCATGTCTGTCTTGGGCATCTCTGAATGACATGTGTGATACCACATAACTCATGAACTGCAGTATGTAGGCAACTGTGTAGTGATGTGTTAGTTGTGCTCCTGTGTTTGCCAAATAATTATCAGAAAAAATAAACCTTCCCATCCAGCTTCCACTACATAATATTTTATTTTATAATATTTCATTTTATATTTTGCATTTTTCAGAACCCTGGCTATGCAGGACGACAGGAACTTCCAGAGAATCTGAAGATTCAGTTTCGCACAGTTGCTATGATGGTGCCTGACCGTAGCATTATTATGCGAGTCAAGCTGGCAAGTGCTGGTTTCCGAGACAACCAAGTCCTTAGTCGAAAATTCTATACACTCTACAAACTCTGTGAAGAGCAGTTATCTAAACAGGTAAAATAAATATTTGTCCAACTGTAAGCTGTCACTGGAAGGGCATGTAGAGAATATACTTTCATAGAATATATTATTATCTTTACACTCATGAACCTATTCATTTTTTAGGGTTTTCAGTTTCAAGTTCTAGAAACAGTCTGAAATCCTAATGTTGTTTTTATTTTTCACACTAATTTGTGTAGTAAAGGAAGTTTTATTTGTGATTTTAAACAGAGTGCAGTTATTGGAGAAGTTATGAGGAACAGTGTATGTTGCTCTGCTGGACTTTGTAGAGGACACGTTTTTCAGTCTCCTCACTTACGGAGGTTAGATCTGTTGGAGAGAAAGTGTGAGAATTGCAAATAGCTGAAGAGTGCCTAGAAGGCTTTGTCTTTCTGAGTGCTACCCAAAAAGTGCTATTCTGTTTGGTATGGAGTATTTAAGTAGAAAGAAAGAATAAAGCTGCTTTTAAGAACAGAACTAATTGTTGCCTTTTGAATGCTCTGTGCTGGCTGACCACTAGAGAGTCTCAAAGAGAAATCATATGAATGGTAGGTGAATTGCAGCTCAAATGCCTGCTTTGGTTGGCTCCTAATAAACCTGGGTATATTGACTACATTCTCCATTATATTATTTCAGTTCTACATCAAATGTTTATCAGTGACTAGGTTGACTTTCATGTAGAAATCTTGTGGACTACACCAGAATAACACAACGGTGCATCATATTGCCCTTGTTATTTCAGAGGTAAAATTAAAAAGTACAGATTTGGATTTTCTCTTCCTTTCTCCATACGTCCACAATGTCACTCTCAATATATACAACCTATCTGGATTCCCATTTCAATTTATCTCAGGTTTGGTTTTCTGGGAGAGTTTTACTCAGCAGCTTTATGTTGTAGACTGGCTTCTAAGGGTCATATTTGCTACTGGCTTCCCTGTAATATTGCCCAGGCTGTCTCCATTAGCCTTCAAATTAGTTTTTAGGCAATCTGAATCACCCTATATTGACCTAGCATCACTAGTACTAGTCCCTTTGTTGCTGTCCAACCTACTCTCCCAGTCCTGTCATCTGCCTGTGTTTTATAGTTACCAGCCTTATAGTTTGCATTTGTAAGAGGATCATTTTCCAAGAGCTCTCTCTTAAGTGAGATTTGTGGAAGTTGTTTAGGAAAATTTGTGTATGCATAGTTCTAGCAGTTAACAGCATAGCTTGCCTCCAGAGTATTGAAAGTGGGTCTCTCTTTTTTTTCCTCATTTTACTCATTTTCTCATTGCCTCGGTTCGTGTGGTCATTTTTGTCCCTGATGTGGTCCTTTCCTTCACTGTGGGATAGACATTTAAGCAGGCATCAGAAGTTTGACCATCTACCTCTGTAAAATTGCTTTCCTTGTTTTGTGTTGTCATGGGCGTTGGAATTGTTCCACTTCTGGACAGAGTACTTAGAAATGGCACAGACATCCTGTCATGGAGGCACCCCATAGTCAGTTTTAGGCAGACAACAAGTTCCAAAACGGACTTTATTCTAGCCAGAAAAGTGCAGCCAATCAACCGACTAGAAACAGGATTTATACGATCAGTTAGCACTCTGACAACAGAAAATACAGGTTCAGATATCAGTGGAGGAGATTATTGGGGTACAGCAAATAAGAATAATGAGGATCCACAGCGTGCATACACGCACTCACAAGAAACAAAATGAGAGCCCTCTGACTCCAGGGTACCCACAAGAAATAATCACTTGCCTGAGCTAGGCAAGGACTCACACTTGCCTGCTAAAGCAAGGACTCATTCAAGGATACATCCAGCAAATAACCACTCACCCAAACAAGGAGGTGATGAGCTCTCAATCCCGGGAAGTCTCCTTAGAGGGCATCCCAGTCTAAGGAGACAGCTCCAGTTCACAGACCCGCTGCTCCGAGAAGACCGCTCCCAAGGGGGCCTTCAGCAGGAACCCTGTTTTATAGTCTGGTCAGATCTGGCTGTGGGCATTACAACGTGGTCCAGAAACTTTGCAGCTACTCTGGGCACCTCCTCTGCTAATGACCCTGTCAGCTGACTCAGGGTCCCGTTAAGGTGCTAAAAGAGCCATCAACTGCCCCATTGAAGGCTCCAGATCTCAGGGGGAATATGCAACTGCCACACACCCAAAGAAAACTGTGTACAAAACTGTTTTTAACTATCTTAATGGTGTAAAATGTTTGGTACATGACCATTGCTGCATCTGCAGCTATGTGGAGTTTGGTCATTTCCGAAGCAGAAGCTGCCTTGGAGTCTCCGAGACACCAAGATTCTGCACTCAGCATGTTCATCAATGTACTGAAGCGTATAAGTAGCACTTACTAGTTGGCCTAGGGTTCATAGGAACTGCCTGGAGGACTCTGTGGAACTGGCTGAAATTGTCATCTGGAGAATTTCTCTACCAATTAGTCAAATACTTTCCTATAAAGGAAGGTAGCTCAATCACCTTGTCTCAGGTCAGTCCTTTGTCTCCATGCTGATGCTAGCAAGGGAGTTCCTTGCTATTAATTAATGGAAATTAATGACCAAGTGGTCTGGGTGTGCACATGGGCACAGCCCTCACACCCAACTACATCACAATTATGTATTTGAATTGTATGCTTATATCTCAGTTATAACTTAAATTCCGTAGTTCTTACTATACAAGCCATGATGTCTGTGGGGAACAGTCTTCATGTGTATTTATAATTTCTTCAAGACCTTCTAACATTTCTCCAGTATCCATCAGAGAAGGCTGCTATACTGATCTTTGCTCCTAGCAGTTTATGTCATGGATCAAGCTTCTATACACTCTAATATGAGCCAAGAAGCACAGCTTCCTGCAAACCCATGGTAATATGCTAGTTTGTCCTGCTTGTGCTGCCTCCCTCTCAGCAGCATTTTGGACAGTCTTTTCTTGTATAAGTCCATTATATACAGTTATAAAATCAGAGAAGAGCTGAGTTTGGAAGGGACCTCTGGAGGTCAACAAGTCCCATACCTGTGCTGAAAGTGGATTCAAATAGAGCAGGTGGCTCGACACCTTGTCTGGGTAGCTTTGCACAGCCTCTCCAGCCAAGCCGTTGAAGTGTCTGAGCACCTGTCACCATTTTTTCTGTGAGGATGTTATTTGAGACAGTGTTGAAATCTCCTGGGATGCCTCTACCCTGCTGTGTTGTCCTTCCATCAGATATTGGGGTGTATGAAGTCCCCAGTGAGGACCAGGGCTTTCAAAGATGGTGGTAATTCCAGTTGTCAGAACAAAGTTTCACTGGCATCTTCCTTATCAGAAAGCTTGCAGCAGACATCCGCCATGATGTTGATCCGCCCCTAAACCAAATGCTCTCAACTGGCTCATCAGCCATCCTAAGGCAAAATATTCCCACTCGCTTTCACTTTAAAGGGCAACTCCCCACGTGGTCCTCCTGGGTTGTCCTTCCTGAAGAACTTGTATCCATCCGTGGCAACACTCCAGTCTTGCAAGCTTTCCCACCACGTTTCTGTCATCCCAGCTAGGTGGTAGCCCTGTAACTGCGCACAGAGTTCTGTTTTTTCCAGTTTTGTTCCCATGCTGCGTGCATTAGTGAACAGGGACTTCAAATGGGCGCCTGCTTGTGCTGGTTACTCAAGAAAAATGTGAGCACTTCTGCCATGATGCTGTCCTCTTGACCCTTCCTTGTCTGCATGCAGATACACTTGAGATGGGCCACTTTCCTCCCTGTTTTGTCATTCTTGGGGTCTCTCCTGTCTACATCAGACTGCATATTTTGCTTTTCAGTTGGGTCCACCACTTTCTCGCTTGAATGTGAGTTGTTAATCAACCTCCCCCATCATTCATACTTGTAAAGGGATATTTTGAAAGACTTGCTAAAGTTCCTTGTGAAGGTTGTTGTAGGTTGGGAAATACATCTGATGTGATACGTGATTATACGTAGAGAGAATTCTAAATAATTCATCTGGTTAGATAGGGGAGTCCAATGATTTAGAGATATTTCTAAGAGTAAAATGGGACACAAATTGCTTCTGTCTAGCCAGAAAACTAGAACTATAAAGTACAGACAGACTTTCTTAGAGGCATATTAATTTGTCTTTCCCAGTGGACGTTCTTATTTATTTAAATTTTTAATGGTAAATTTTAAATTCGAAGTAAGTACTGCTGGGTATCCAGGCAGTTGGCTGGAAAGAATAGGGTCACATAAAGAATCAGTGCAATAGGAAATGGCAGAACATTGCCTGTTTTTGGCAAATTTGATATATATCAACAGGAGAAAATGAAAACAAGCAAGCATTCACCAGCCAAACAAACCTCCCACAACATTTAAAGTTAATTTGCTAGAAGGAGTACATGAAGTCCTCCAGACATTTTACAGATACAAATGCAGACTCTGTAGAAAGAAGAACTCTGACTCACAAATAACCAAAGGCACCCTGAGTCACTATCATCTCCTTCAGTAAACATACAGAAGTAAAAGAATAGTCCTTAGCAAATGTGTGAAGTCCAAGGTGTCCACAGGCCTGTGAAATAGTTGTTCTGGCAGAGCCCCCCAAACTGAATTATTTGCCTTTGTCATAGGACTTCTAGCTAAATTTCACTACTGCCTACTACCACAGAGCCTCACCAAGATTAGGAAAAAACATAGAAACTGAAAAGAAGAACCTAAAAAAGCTTGAAAGCAAATGAGGCCATAATCCCTTTTTGAGGATTATATGTTTAAGGTGCTTTCATATGGAGAAAACCACTGATATGCCTTTTTTCTTTTCCTTACAACAGCAAACTATGCTTCTACTGTTTAGATTTTTATTTGCAGATTTTTAATTCTTCCCTACACAAACATCAGCTATTCCACCGCAGTCCGTTTTGCCCAAGTGCAATCTTTTGCCTGCTGTTAAAAGATGTAGCAAAGAAATATCTTATAATCTACATTTGCCAGTAAATTCTAGCTTTTGCGTGCTATTCCTGAAAGGCAAAGCAGTTGTAAATCTAGCAGACTGATTAAAAAAAATAAAGGATGGTCGCTTTGAACCACCCATCATGTAGGTCAGTTGAAATGCACCAGAAAAAACTGTGTTTAAAAGTCATTTTTGCCAATTTTATTTTTTCCAATAGGTATGGCAGTATTTCTTCAAATTTAACAAAGTTGTCACTTCTGTAGAATCTTTGCATTTGTCTTTCTTTAATTGTATAATACATAGATCATTTATTGAATTTCTCTTGTTAATTTTGGACTCTAGTTGTGGTCTAGTTCACCAGCTTGGTATCATGCGCAAACCTAATCAAGACGTTATTTCTTGCTAAAAATTCAGACTTGTAATCAATGTATTGTTCCAATTTGTCAGGCTGGGAAACAGGGGTGGGGACTTGGGGCGAGGTGGTGTTTTAATTTTGTCCCTGCTTCTCATCATCCAAATATATTCTAATTTGCCATAAATTAAATTTATTTTCCCAAAGTCAAGTCTGTTTTGTCTGTGATGGTAACTGGTAAGTGATTTCTCTGTCCTTGTATCAACCTTTCTTTTTGTCTGCTCTTTTCCCTCTGTCCTGTTGAGCAGTGAGAGTGAGAGAGTGGGTGGGTGGGCATCTGGAAGCTGCCTGAGATCAATGCACAACAGATAGTATGAAAAGAGTCTATGCACTTGGGCTCAAAACCACTTCCAGTCAATCAGAGGGAGCAGATATTCTTCAAGTAGAACAATGTATTTTTTTTATGTCCTATGTCTGCCTTTACCACTTATAATAGTTTTCCAAACAGCCAGCAGTAGTCGAGACTTCATCGTTTAAAACCTTTACCCTGATAGCTTTCGTTCTAGGAATTGCATCAATGGTCAAAGAGGAAACACCTTACAGAACACTTGCGTATATTTTCAAATGTATGTTAACTAAAAGAGAATTGTATGTTCAGGCACAAATGCTAAAATTAACTGAATATGTCTGTATGACTCTGCAAATACGCAGCTGTGCCCAAAGTGAAAGGGAAGATATTCCAGCCCTTACCTGCCTAAGTCCAAAGCTGCTTAGATGCACATCTAGGATGCACATGGCTGTTGGAAGTACATCCTTCTGCTCTGAACCAAGTTGTTATGAAACCATCCACAGAGCAGGGAGCCATTAAGTACAGGATAGAATAGGCTTACATATAACGAATTGTATCTGAATATTTTCAGTATGTTTCTTTATATCAACAAGAGATTGGCCCCTTTACTCATGAATCCCAGTACCATATATCAAGATGGTAACAGCCCTTGCATGAGCAGAAAACAGAAGCAGGTCTGAAGACATATGGTTTGCTGTTTGTGCATCTGGCAAATTATGAATTTAGAAAAATGATAGAAGATGTAGCTCTGTTACGGATGACTTATAAAAGTGGTAGTCTACCACCAAAAGGGATGCTTGGTAGGTATGGACATAAACCACTGGAAAATATCTTCAAGATATGGTAGCAACAATACTGGAAATGTAGTTGAAAAGAAGAGCTGTGAATTTAATTGTATTTAGAAGTTCAATAGCATGTTCATTTATTTAATGAATTTAGTTTTCAGCCCTCTCTTGATTTTAAGGTGTTTAATCCTTGTGGTACAATTTGTGTTTATGCATTATTTCCAGGTTCACTATGACTTTGGGCTTAGAAATATCCTGTCCGTTTTAAGAACACTTGGAGCAGTGAAAAGATCGAATCCCAAAGAGCCAGAGAAAACCGTAGTGATGAGAGTTCTGCGGGACATGAACCTCTCCAAACTGGTACTGTAACGCTGGTGACTTTCCCAAAAAGAGCACTTTGTTTGCATTTTTAAGTGTGTTTGTTATGCACATTAAAAAGCTCTTTTTCTTCATCCATTGGATACATTATTTTGCAGTTTTTAGTATCGTCTGTCAATGAGCAGAGAATCAGAGTACAGTTACGGTGTGAGCACTGTTAGTCTTTTAAAGAGAGGAAAACACGTCAGAAGCCTTAGCCGAAAAAATCGTTGGGAATACCATTAGAACCTAGGGGACCTAACCTGATTGTCTAATTGGCTCTTGTTTTTAATTCTTTCTGCCTTATCTAAGAAGAGAAAGGAAGAATACATTGTATTAACTTTTAATAATGTCATTAAAGATCCTTCTTAATCCAGAATTTCAATTTATACATTTCTTGGGAGCCTTGCCTTTTCAGAACACCATAAGAATTGCAATGAGTGAGGTAATTGGAAGCAGCTAACGCCTATTTGTATAGTCTAATCTCTTTTGATATTACTGTTTAAAGTATTCATATTTCTTTTTATTGCTATAATTGAAAGGTTATAACACATCTAGACTCTGTGTATTTACCTTGGGAGCCAGTTTTCTCATGGAACCGATTGATTTGTGTCTGATGTTAATCTATTCAGTGCATTGGTACAGGTATTCAAACCTATAGACATGCTTCAGTGACTTGCAGAAGGAAAAAATCATAAAAAGTCCAAAGTAAAATACAATTTGAATAAATCTTGCTGGCTTATGTGACAAATGAAGAAACGTGTGTGTGTATATATTGAAGAAGACTGTACTAAGATGTTAACATTTTAGTATTTAATTTAGAAATTACTACTTGTGATCACATTGTATGAAATTTGATTAATAAAACTGATTCATAATTATAATACTTGCTTTGGAAAAGAGAAGGTTTTCTACTACCATCTTTTAAGTGGCATATTCTTGAAATTGTTTACAGCTGTAATAATAATTTCAATGAATAAATAATGTATTTCCCTCTGCTTTATCCTTGACAGGTGGATGAAGATGAACCTTTATTTATGAGTCTCATTAATGACCTGTTCCCTGGAATTACTCTGGATAAGGCTGGGTATCCTGAACTTCAGTCAGCCATCCAGAAACAGGCAGAGAAAGCTGGGCTTATTCATCATCCACCATGGATACTTAAACTCATTCAGCTGTATGAAACTCAAAAAGTCCGACATGGTTAGCATGCTAGATGGGGTTTGAGACTGCATGAAAGCAATAGTTGTTTATTTTATCTGCTACAGAACGCAGATTATTTTCACAAAAAATGTATTTTAAAATTGAACAGATGTAATTTTTAAAGCCTATGTGGATATTTTGCTAGGAAACTGTTATTTTTTTGTTTTGTTTTGTTTTGTTTTGTTTTGTTTTGGGGTGTACAATGCACACCTAGTGAGATTTTAGCTTTGTTGTGTTACATTTTTATGGGAAATATGAGTGTGGCCTTCAGTGATTGATATTTCTGTGGAACAAGGTAAAATGTAGAGTATACATTAAAATTCAGAAACAGATTGTTTTGTTCAGTGTTCTGAAAACATTTGTTGCCCTCACAGTACAGTCATGAAGCTCGTGTTTAATCTTCCTATGAGATTAAGATGCTGACAAGATTACAGAAAATAATCTCTCAAATCTTTACTTTGATAGATTCTACCAAGCATGGAGTAGAATTCAAGTGTTGTTCTTTGTGTTCAATTCTGCCCTTTTCTACTGAGGAGTAATAAGCTGGACCTCCTGCTGAACTAGGAAGGTTGGACAAGGTGGTCACCAGAGGTCCCTTCCAACCTCAGTCATTCTCTATTTCTCTGAAAATATGTTTTTACATTGCACAAAGGGTTAATGAGTAGAGTTTAACCTGTCCTAAGAAAGCTACCAAAGGCAGTTGTAAAACCAGGCTTATAATTCATAGCTGAGTGGAAAAAAAAAATTCCTCTACTTTGAAATGTCCCCCATCCCCCCAACCTGTAACAAGTAAGGATTTTTTAGTTTATGAAGGACGAAATATAAAGGAAACGTAACTGAAGGAGCAAAGGTTGATGAAGATATTATCCTTTTTATTCTCCTTTTCATGCTCCTTTTTCACGTCATAATAAGAGAACAGTAAGCTTAAACAGGGAACAAATAAAAGGAAGTACTCATTTGCATAGCACGGTTTCAGAGCTTAATGCCTCAAAGGTTAAATTCAGACTATTGGTTGGAGCAAAGAACTGGTTAATGCTGTGCCAAGTTAATAATTTACATCCAGATCACTGGGTTCAGCGTTCCGTATCAAATCATAACACCTATTATCTATATTGGAACTATGTTTTGATGATTTCGGGCATGATTAAATGTGCCTCTTGTAAGAAGAAGCTGTTTGGTCTGTGAGATGCCATACACCACTGTTGCCCCAAAATCTGCAGGGTCCACTGTGTCATTCTGCTTAGATGCCTCTTCTCTTCATACGTCCCAGCTATTCCCAGGGGTCATGCAGCTCCAATTGGCCTAACACTCAGATGCCCAGGGCCTTTCTATGACACAGGTTGTTTCATGAAGGGAAAAAGATCTTTTTTTTCCTGACCTCCATTTGTCCTACTCATGGACCCTTGGATTTATGGAGAAGTCACCATGGCATTTCAAGTAATGAGGAAAAATCTGTAAAATGCATGGCCGCTCTTGGTTGAAATAGAGGCAATATATGCAAGTGGAGTGCTCATGCACACACACATAAAACTGTAGAATCATAGAACAGTTTGGGTTGGAAGGGACCTTCAAAGGTCATCTAGTCCAACCCCCTGCAATGAGCAGGGACATCTGCAACTAGATCAGGTTGCTCAGGGCCCCTTCCATCCTCGCCTTGAGTGTCTCCACACAAAACCATGTATGCATGGGTCCTGAAGTCTCTTTTGCATAACAGTTTTGATCCAAATGCTGTTGGAAACAGCAGGAAGGCCATTCCATTAACATCTCCCTTGATGTTACATATGGCGTGAGTAAACGATTGTCTGGATGCCCAAATTGTTTCTAGGAACATTCAGCTCCCTTTAGTTTTACAGAAAGTATCAGGCAGTCTGCAATGTACTAGATTAGGTTTGTAACTGGGGTTTGTGATTGTTTGTTCTATACCTTTGTTGAAGAGGTTTTAAAAGCCAACTAAAGGCTATGTTGTCCAGTTGCCTCAGGGGTTAATAGGTGTTATCTAAGTGCCTTAGATTACTTGGGAAGTCTCGGTTTGAATGTCCCATCTGCTTTTGGACAGACTGTAGGCCTCTTGCATAGTTGATTTAGAAAATATAACTAAAAAGAATCAACTGTAGGCTCGATTTATTGTGGAAGACATGGCTTCTTTTCCTTAGGCAATATATGTATACACTGAAATTAAAAGTGCTGTTCCTGTTAACTACTTTTTATGTAAGGAGAATGTATTAAAATGTCAGCATGGATGGATGCAGGTACATAATTGTGTTATTTTACTTCAGAAAGATACACTCAATTTTGAATATCATTGAGAACTACTCGTTCTCATTAAATACATTTAGAAATTACTGAGTTTTTTTTACCATCAGTCATGTCAATGTCATTGCATGCGAACATCAAAAGGCAGTTGTGTTTTCCAATTAGAATGAGGAACAGAACTGCCTGAGGGAGGATACAGACCCACATAGGCCTGCCTATTATAATAGCACAGACCTTTATAGAGGCCTTTTAATGATATTTTTAAATTCCATTTCAGTCAACATTGAGTAAATGGAGTGAGAAACATCTTTTTTGTATTGGCTTTTGGTAAAAATAAAGCAAAGATCATTGATGCAAAGAACCGTTAAATGGTAGCATGACACTTTGACATTTCATTTTAAATGATGTTTGTATTGTTTTAAGGTATGATGACTCTAGGTCCAACTGGTGCAGGAAAGACAAAATGCATTAATATTTTGATGAAAGCAATGACAGATTGTGGTGCTCCTCATAAAGAGATGAGAATGAACCCAAAGGCAATCACAGCTTCCCAGATGTTTGGTACCCTTGATGTTGCTACAAATGACTGGACAGATGGCATTTTCTCTACACTATGGAGAAAAACTTTAAAAGCAAAGAAGGTAATGGATATTGTATCATGATAGTTTATAAGGACATTTAATACTGTTTCCATAAGGTCTCGTTACCTGTGATTTATGTGAAAGATCTTACATCATAAAAGCAAAAGGGAAAATAGTGTTAATTTTACTTTGTGTCTGAATAGCTCAGTGTACACTGGAATCAGAATTATGTGTATGTGCCAGAGAGCACAAGGCTTCCCAAACACTTGAGGTTCCAGAGTTAAATTGGAAAAGATTTTAAGGGTTTTGCTTCCTTCTGTAAGCAGGTAGTCCTACCGCTCAAATGCAAAAGCAAGACCTGTTCATGTTTTGATGTGAGGATGGGAGAGTTAATTTTTCTCCTGTCTGATTTTTTGTCATTGTCACTCTTTTTCACTAATTATATCAGAATGTAAGAGGCTCTGGTAAGAAATCAGTATAGGCATTTCACAGTTCTCTTAAGAAACCTGCAGATGATGTTTCATGAAATCATAGTTACACTCAAATCTTCGGAAGGTTCATTCAGTTCTCACTTGGAAAACGGGAAGCCTTACAGGAAATACTTGGGTAACATCCAACAAGGACTCACTGCGCCCATGTGTGTGGCTGCATTTAGTGGGAAATGTTTTCATCCACCTCAATGGATGCTGGCTTTGTAGAAGAAAGGCACGGCTTTATGCTTAGAGCAGCCCAAATTAATTTTTTGTCACTATTCCTTAATATCCTTTTCGGTGTGACACAGGATAGCAAAGGAAGGATTAAAATGACTGAGAAATTATAAAAACTGCTGTTCATGCTGAGCTAATCAGCACCAAATTTTGACTTATTACTTATATCCAAGAGCACGCTTTCTGAGATTAAGTATATGTGTATTTTTGGTCAATGTATGTAAAATTGCATGTGTCTGTGTCTCCTTTATTTAGGGTGAGCATATCTGGATAGTTTTAGATGGACCTGTTGATGCAATATGGATTGAAAATCTGAATTCTGTTCTGGATGATAACAAGACCCTTACTTTGGCCAATGGAGATCGTATTCCAATGTCCCCCAGTTGCAAAATTGTTTTTGAACCACACAACATTGACAACGCTTCCCCTGCAACAGTTTCTCGTAATGGGATGGTCTTCATGAGTTCTTCGGTGTTAGATTGGAAGCCTATTTTAAGAGCTTGGCTGCAAACACTACCTGTTACATACTCTGATGTCCTGTGGAATTGCTTTAATGCTGTGTTTCAGGTACTTAATTCAACAACTGGAGAAAAAAAAAATTGCATTTCTTATTTTTTATTTAATGAAGCATTGTTTTTTCCTCAGTGCTTTTTCAATTATTTACTTCTCTTTGTTTATGTAATAAAATAAGGATGAAGGATTTAAAAAAAAAAAGAGAGGAAATTATCTCTAACATTAATGAATGAGAGAAACTATAACAGATGAATAATTTGGGTGCTTTGTTTTGTCTGCATAGGTTGGTTTGCAATGAATTTTTAACTCTGTGATTATTTTATAATGTATGTTGGCAAAACAGAGATATTCTCTTTGTCTGTAATTGCTACTGAAATTTTAATTCTTCTTAGGATACATAAAGGGAGTAGATGAACTTCCTTGTTTGTTTTAAATGTGAAGAAGTAAATTTGGGGAAAAAGCAAGCTAAATTCGCTCTGGTGGAATCCTCAATTTCAGCTGCAATGGGAATGCATTTGGCACATTAGTTATTTTTAAAAGACATTCTATAGCTCAAATTAATTTAGGGCAGTTCTGTGCTTTGTGGTGTTCTGAAGCTCAGCACAGGTGTCTATAGTGGTTTCTTCTGATTCTTATATCTGTGATCCTGTTCTGAAGGAGGTTTCTGAGGTGCTCTCTTTGATACATTCTATGACTAAGATGTGTTCAATCATTAGATCCAAAGAGAGAATTCTGAATCTTTCCCCCTCTGCATTTGGCCTTAGCATACTGAATAATTTAAAAGGTTTCATTACTATTATGGATAGTTGTACTCAGTAGTGGATCTAAAAGCATAATCTCAGTATATGGTTTTCAATTACAATGGATTTTTTTTATTTTTAAAAGAAATAGTTATTGCTTTGCAATCTTTCAGCATTGTTATCTTGTTTTCCTCAACATCTGTGGAACAAATGCAACTACCTGATAGACCTTGCTTTCCTGTTACCTCTCTCCTGCCAGTTCTCTTGTGTAATTGGTGTTGGATTTCATAGGGGTTTATCCTGTAATGTTTTTCATCATTGGATTTTACAAATGCAGTTTTTAATAAACTTTGAGTGATGTTTCAGAAAGTTTATCTATGAATCATGATAAAAGCAGTGATTAATATAGTTTTGGAATGCCTTGAATGTTAACAAATGTCTTATTACATATAGGTTTCATTTCAGTGCCCATTTACTTTAAAAACAGTGTTTAACAAGCTATCCATTCTGTTCTGCCTCCAAAACATAATGATATGTCATAGTATTTACTGAAGAGAAACAATTCTGATAATGAGTTTTAAAATATACTTCCAAAGTAATGTATATGTGGGTCAATTTACTGCTTCTTTGCCACAATTCTATTTATATTTTATGCTACAACTTGCTCTGAAAACATAATAACAACATTTAAAATACCCAAGCCTGCAGCAATAACAATAAAGTCCAGAAAAATATATATTTTATTAGATGGAGAGATGAAAATGCAGTGAAATATGAAGTTAGTTCTGTGCTGAAGGCTGCATTTGGAACTATCGAAATGTAAATGAAAGCTGTCACACTGTCATTTTCCTTTTACTTTTAATGAGCTATCTTTGCTTCTCAAATAATAGAAGTAATAACCGTGATTTTACAGACGAGGGTAACACTAGTTTTGTATTCAGGTGGCTCTTTTTACAGTAACTATTTTCTCCCGTATTAAAAAAAAAGGGGATAAATGAATTCTAAAAGAAAATTTGTGAAATAAGATGCATCGGCAGCAGTAATCAAACTCCAAATACAGACCTTGGTGAATTTAATGCTAGTGTTAAGAAAAGCAGCTTACAAATATCTGATTTTTAGAAGAAAATGAAGATTATGCTATAGTTGGAAATATTGTAAGTAAAGACAGTCTTTAAGTATGCCTATAGAGACCTTTTGAAAGCGATCTAAATTCAACTAAAATAGAAGTAGGACAACTGGTATAGTAATTTCAGTTTGCTTACAAGAAAACCTCATTATTTATGCTAATAGTATTTGTCACTGAAAGTCTGCATATTGGCCAAAATAATAATAATGGTACAGCAAGTAGCAATAATGTAGGAGGAAGCACCAGAGAATAATAGTTGTGAATCAGAAGAAAGAATGTGTTTATTCTTTTCATGTATAGTATAAATTCCACTGCAAGCCATTAGTTTTCTTATAAAATTCAGGCTATACTCCAAAAGACAAGGATCAATTTAAAACCAAACTAACCAAACAAAACATACAACAACAACAAAACACCTCAAAACCCAAACCCACCAAAACAACCTTTGTTTCAATCAAGATTATCTTTGAGTCCTTTCTATTTCCATGGGATGTTTTTAGGAGCGTGATTGAGGAACTGGAATATCACCCTCCCTTTCCCAGTTCTTTCTTCTGTCTTTCTGCTTAGGAGTAGTTTCAAGTAAACTCCCATCCCCACGTAACTTCTCCGCTCTCTTAAATTTAGAAGCTATACTGCCTGTTTCTTGTCTGTGAATGATACTGCTACCTGTAAACAACAGAATTGCTTACTGGTGGAAGTAATCATCTGAGATAGTTTCAAACAACTGAAATAATTAAAAATTTACCTGAGTGACATTATGTAGTTTGTCTGCAAAGTGTGAAGCTTGAACTAGTGGTGGATGTTATGTGAGTAACATAAGTTCCAGCATGTTTATGTATTGTTTAAATGAAAAAAAATCTAGTAATTTTTAAATCACACTCACTTAAAGAAAAAAAAAAAGCAACAAAATCTGCTGTCCTGGATCCCTTCTTGACATATTCTGAAGACTTCAGAGAAGTCCTAATAGCAGCAGAGTAGACAGTTATGATTTATTGCTCCCTCCACACTAAATCTCACCCTAATCTTATTTGGGTAAGGGCTGCTATTGCCTCTGGAGCACAGAGTTGAATATATAATCCAAAGAGTTTCTTAGCTTTAATATTTAAATGCTGATGTTCAAATTAATATTACAGATATTAATAACTTTGCATTATTTAATTGTTCTTGTGCTTGTCTAAACCCTTTGAGTACGTTACCAACTTCTTGTCCTGAAGAGCTTTCTACACTCCAGTGAGTTCCACAGTGACTGTACACTATGTGAAAGAGTCTTTTCTCATATGAGTTTTTACCATCAAATTTAATTTTGAAGTCTCCTTGTAAGGGATATCAAATTTCTGATCCAAATTCTTCACAATTTATGTGTATCTGTCATGGCCCAACTCATTTTTCTAGAACCTCTGTCCAAACAAAATACCCTAATAAGCAGTTAATGCTTGCTAATTGCTGTCTTAATCTTGAATCTTTTTGCCAGCCGTGTAGTGTTTTAAAAATAGTAGTAATAAAATATTAGAGTATATGGACCTGATTTTTTTTTCATAAACTCAAAGAATAAAAATTACACAAACGTCACTGGAATCATAAGTACCCTGAAACTCATTCTGCTGAAAATTGGGCTCTTGAAAGCACAGACTTCTTTGACTCATGAAATATCTTTATTCTGAGTGTCTCAAATCAATTATTAATCGATTTGCAGTGCCCTGCGAGACATGTAGTCTATTTTACAGATGAAGAAATTGAATCTCAGAGAGATTGAGGTCCAAATTTTAAAAGTCTTTAGACTCAATTCTCCCACATTCGTTTCAGTGCCTTATTTCTACCCGTTCCTTGCAGTACCCACAACCCTCTCAGTTGGTCACTCGAGCGCTCTGCGTACTGCTGGGCGCAAAACAGGCATTTTAGAGGGAAGGCCACAAAACATGGCCACACATGGACATGGAAGTGCTTTTGCTGGTCAACAAGAAATAACAAAAAAGGGAAGTTTGTTTTCTAAGCCTTTGTCACGTGTGTTACCCACTGTTCTAGTGAGATGGAACTCAGGAGGATGGGTAAAAGTCTTGATTCAGTGCCAATAAATACTCAGCATAAAGTCGTTAGAGAACTTTAGTGGCAAAAAAGGTAAAAAAAAAAAATTTAACAAAGCTGGTGAGTGTGTGGGTAAGCAACTCACTGATTTTTCAAAAATATTTAGGTGATTGTTCATCTTTGTGTGATTGAATGTCTTCATTGTCTTAGCTTTCTCACTGGAAGGACATGGGAGACATAAGTGGAAATCCCCCCAAATTACTGTCTCCCGTAGTGTCCCTGTAGGACTTTACTTACCAGAATGAAAAGGCAGTGTTGATTTCCAAAGATTAAGTGGAACCCATAGGGAGGGAATTATATTAAAAGTTGTTAAATGAAGGTGAAAGTAGATTATAATTTACATCACTCTGTACTGTGATTGGCAATTGATATTTTAAAATAATTCTGCACCGCAAATCTCAGAGAGGACTTTACATCAATTTGCTAACGATGTTACAGAACACTTGGCAAAGGTAGGCATGGTAGCCATCGCTATGGAGTAACCTGGGGAAAGTCCAGGTTCCTTTAAAGTCAACTGCAAAAGTTCCTTTGGATCCTACCAGGGCTCTGCAGAAAACCGAGAGTGTTGGTTTCAAGAGGGACAGGTACATTATGGTGCAGTCAGAACGGATCAGATAGGCAGAAATCTATAGCAGTGAGGTTGTGCGCCAAATACATATCATTACAGCAATTCTAGTGCTTTGATCTTCCTACTACAAAAAATGGCAATGGTAGAGGAAAATCTCCAGTGGAGAGCACAAATGGCAGATCCCTGATGTGACTGAAAAGCAATCTTCAAATTACTCTTCAGGAAATTGCTATATGCTGTTTGTATGAATAATTCTGCTGACTGTGGTACATCAAAGTTATTTTTCAAATATGTTATTGTTAGTGAAATTTCATGGTCTAAGTATGAATATTTATAAACCCAGAAATTGGGAAAAATATCGTTTGGAATAAAGTTTAATATATATTTGAAATTAAGAAATTGGTCTCATCTAAAAATAAATCATGCCATTGAAACTACTAAACAGATTTTTTAAATTATGTTTTTCTTTTCCAGGATGTGATAGATTTTGTTTTCTCTGCTGTGACACCAAAAATGCCAATTTTAGAGTGTATGTACATCAAACAAGCTATTGACCTCCTACAGGTAGATATGACATTCGGTTTTTCTCTCATTCTATTTTTTGTGCTTGGACGTTGTTCTAGGAGGGCAGTAGATTTATATTGCATCTGCTTTGCAGGGTTTATTGTCTGACCGAAATGAGAAGCAGCTCAGCGAGGAACACATTGCTCGCTTGTTCGTTTTTGCTGTGATGTGGTCAGCTGGAGCTCTTTTGGAACCAGATGACAGGCTGAAAATGGAGCTGTTCCTACGGAAGCACTCGGCAGTGAAAGAACTTCCACCTGTGAAGGGAGAAGAAACCATGTTTGAATTCGGTATCAACGCCTGTGGCCAGTGGGAGCACTGGTCGAAGAAGGTTCGTATGCTGTGACATGCTAAGCTTTCTTAATGAGCATA
Organism: Pampusana beccarii; assembly: GCA_013399365.1. Taxonomy (NCBI): domain Eukaryota; kingdom Metazoa; phylum Chordata; class Aves; order Columbiformes; family Columbidae; genus Pampusana; species Pampusana beccarii. The sequence goes on from VWYH01002074.1 coordinate 480,656, forward strand.
CAAGAAAGATGTATTTGGTAAGAGGCGTGTTATTTTATTATCTAAAACCCCACATAATTTGGTTAGGAAGATTAACCCTACCAAATGCTCAAGAGTTTCTTTTTTGAAAGATTTTTTTTTTTTCCATAAATATCTTTAGCAGAGAATAGGAACTTGCATTTGGCATAGTTTTGGAAGTGAAATAGAAGTGATCTTAGCTTTGTCTACTGTCTATCGCCCTACTACTTAAGCACTCCCAGCAAGGAAAAGCTTTCTTCATGTAACCGAGAATAGTGAGGCGAATATGTCCCGTTAGTCTAACACCCTTTTAGAAAAGCTTGTCAAGGTACTGATTGATTATAAATGGATAGTTGGCTTTCAGGAATAAAAGTTTTTCTAATGCACATTTTATAAAGTATATTTGGTTTTGTGCTTTTATGCAAAGTGATTATGTGGGCAGGTAGAAAGTCTCCAACTCTTTGTGTCTTTCTTATGCAGGTCTCTGAATATATTTACCCTAAAGATTCAGTACCAGAATACGCTTCCATTCTAGTTCCAAATGTAGACAGTGTCCGAACAGAGTTTCTAATGCACACTATCATGAGGCAAGGAAAAGCTGTTCTGCTAATTGGGGAACAGGGAACAGCAAAAACAGTTATGATTAAGGTAAGTGGAATGGAAAAACATGTAATATCTTTGTATGATAACATTGCAATAATTGACATTGGCACAAATATTGAAGTGTGAGTGTGACCTGATTTTTCTTCAGGTTACATACTAGCATTCTCACTGAGGCATTTTGCCAGTACTCACGTGGCCTACAAGCAAAACCAACATTAAGTAGCAAAAACATAAGTATACTTTAGTATAAAGGGTTCTTTTAAACCTTGCTAACTGTGGCCATAAGGTCGTGTGATAAATGTTCTTTCCTGTGCTTTCTTTTCTTTTGAGAAATCAAACTGGAGGTTTTGCTAAGAAAATATTGATCCTTGGAGGACTTTTTATTTCCATGTGCTTTGGTGGTGGTGCCATGTGTGAACTGATCTTTTGTATACCCTGGTTGCACAGACTTTCTTCACAAGCCAAATGAAGATAAACAAAGAACTTTTTTCTTTACTCAGGGTGATTTTCAGAGGGTAAATTTAGTGTTTGTTATCTTCTCTTGTAATTCCTTCGCTGAAAATGGCATACTGTTCTTTCTGTAGAAGAAAATAATAACAGGATTGCTATTACATTAATAAATACATGCTTTTCATATTATAAAAAGGTGCAGATTGATCATATGACACTTTAAAAAGATAATCACTTACTACAGAAGAGGCAATAATCAGAAGGCTGAACAAACCCAGAAGTCATACCAAACTTGGCATCCCTTATTTGAAAAAAATGCAAGAAAATGGTTTTCAGGGTTTCTGTGATTTCTGGTGGAATCTGTAGACTCTTTGATCAATGAGAGGTAGCTAAATAAAACTGATCTACTGATGGGACAGCCGAGTTTGCAAGAGACGCATCTGTACCTCCACCGGGGGATTTGCAGAGGTCTTGAAATTGAAAATAACTGAAAAACACTGGCCTAAATTGACCTTTGGCTTTCTTAAAATCTGAAGCCATTTTGTGTCCCCCGGCCATGTGCTTTCTGAGCCCTGACATAAAGCGAGTTGTACGAATGCCAGCAGCCATCAATACTACTTTTTCAGTTTAGCTGTTGATGCCAACACGCATGCCGGTGTAATGTCAACTTCTGTTCCTGGCACCAGCTGGAGAACTATTTTAGCAGAGTGAAGAGGTGGGGTCCGGGTGGTGGTTTTGATATTCTGCATGCTGGATTTTGTCCAGATACTGGCAACCTCCAGCCTTCAGCTGCCGTTCCTGTCCCTAAAAATAATCAGAGATGATTCTTGGGAGCTGCTTACCCCATGTCTATTCTATAGAGCAGAGTATGTTCCTTACACAACAGAGCATAATGCCAGTAGATATTTGATCTCATTTAAGGTTAGGAGTGAAAGTTAACTGCCTTCACAACTGTTCCCCTTCTGCTTTCACCCTCTGTAGAATTTTGCTTTACTATACCTCATGGAAAAGAAATTTCCAGATATAAGCAGCTGGTTTCATGAAAAAGTAAAAAGGTTTAATATAGAACAGTTCAGGTAGGAATCTGAATTAATCTGAAGTAATCTTCAGCATTGAGTAAGGCCATCAGTATATGTCAAAATAAAGAATTTACAATGGAATGTTATTTAAGACCTTTACTCTCTGTGCTATTAATTCACGAACTGCAAAAAATCCAGAATTTAATGTGAAACTGGTATGGTAGAGTTGAAAATACTCTGACAGTTTAACTAACAAAAACAATCCCATTAAAGAACCTCTTATTTTTCAAAGATAGTTCTCATTTATGTACTGTGGTGTATTACTGCTACCGTGTAAAGCTTCTGAAATGGCACAATGAATGAAACACCAGCGTGTTTTTCAAATGGCTGTGTGTTCATAGTTGCGGTGGGTTGGCCTTGGCGAGCTGCAAGATCCCCACTCGGCCGCTGGTTCCCTCCCCTCCTCAACAGGACAGGGGCTGAGGGAAGGACAGGGAGATCCCTCACCAGGTACCGTCACGGGCAAGATAGACTTGACATGGGGATAATTAAGTTATTGCTAATGAAAAATAGAGTAGGATGGTAAAAAACAAAGTCAATACTAAAACCACCTTCCCCTTGGCTCTCCCATCTTCCCAGGCTCACCTTCACTCCTTCTTTCCCCTCCGAGCAGCACAGGGGCATGGGGGCTGTGGTCAGTCCAAAACAGCTCTGCTCTGCTGCTCCTTCTTCCTCATGCTGCCCCCCACTCCCACGTGGGGTCCTTTCCACGGGTTACAGTCCTCCATGAACCACTCCAACATGGGTCCTTACCGTGGCTGCAGTTCTTCACGAACTGTTCCAGCATGGGTCCTTCCCATGGGGCACAGTCCTTCAGGAATGTGCTGCTCCAGTGTGGGTTTCCCATGGCCTTTAGTTCCTGCCAGAAGAGGCGCTCCTGCATCAGCTCCTCTCAGCAGGTCTCAGCTCCTGCCGGGAGCCTGCTCTGGTGTGGGCTCTCCACATGCTACAGCTTCCTGCAGAGCGCAACCACCTGCTCTGGTGTGGGCACCTCCAGGGACTGCCGTGTGGACACCTGCTGCAACGTGCCCCTCCTTGGGCTGCAGGTTGGCAACCGGCCTCACCGTGGGCTGCACCGTGGGCTGCCCCCTCCTCCTGCTCTCACCTCTGTGTCTGAAGGGCTGTTTTCTCCCACATTTTTTCTCGCTCCTTCCTCTCAGCTGCCAGGCAGCATTTTGCCCTTTCTTACAGAGGCTACAGGGGTCCATTGGAGCCGGCTGGAACCGGCTGTGTCTGGCATGGGGAAGCCCGGTCCTCTTCTCACAAGGGGCTTCCTTGCAGCCCCCACTGCCACCATCTGGGCACCTGCACCCCTTAAATTAGTTTTGTACAAACCGCTGGAGCCCCAAGGAGAGGTCTGAGCAGTGACCTGCACCAACACGTCAGCTGTCAAGCGTACTCACCAAAGACAGGACTGCTGCATGTACATTGTGTGTGTAGACTGTCATCTGTGTGATGTCTGAGAAAAAAACGATTTCTGAAGGGTATCTTTCTTGAACTGAGCTCATTGTATCAACATAGCTGGCAAAATTAACAGTTTAACGCTATTCATCAAAATACTTTGAGGGGGCTTAGCTGTATTTTCCTTTCTGTTGTCACACAGAGTATACGTCTCACTGGAGTTGTTCTTAGAACACTTAATCAGCAATGATATAGATTTAGTTTTTGCAGGTATCAAAATGAGAACATTTAGAGTCATCTCTTATAAAGATAAGAATTTAAGTGATATTCAACTTCATCATAATTGCAGAATAGTTGAATCCTTAAAAAGAAATAATATTAGAAATCTCACAGTTTTGATACTATTTTTATGTCCCAGGAATCTTGCTAAACAAAATATTTCTCCTATTTTATATATATATGCCTTGGTGTGACTCCAGCGTTACATCTTTTTCTTTCCGGTTCTATTATGAAATTTCACTAAATACAAAAAGTGGAGCTTTGTTACTTTAGGGCATCAGCAGCAGCTGTGGGAATTATGTGCGTTCATATAACCCAAGGATTCCTTTCTTCATTAAGAGAGGATAACTATCAGTAAATGTGATGTAGCTGGGTTTAATTTTACACTACTGTTCCTTTATACTGCTTTTTTGGTAAGATATGGGGCTGTAGTATAAATGTGAAACAGGATTTTGTTTTTCACTTGTTCTTTGCAGATTGCTGTAACAGATCATCACTAACAGCTTGAATTTAGAAAAACCCTGAAAATTGCTAATGCAAAGTTTAGTTGCTTCCTGAGTTGTCACTTGTCTGTTCATTGTAACACGTAGTGAAATCTGTTAAGGGCTTATAAATTTTAATACTTAGAAACTTTATGCAAAGCATTAACTGAGAGTTTGTTTGAATTTCAGGTTGGAGATGGTATGTTTTTCTTAACTAAACTGCTGTTTGACATTTTGAAGTTAACAGCAGGACTGGGATTTTGTAGGTGTCTGGTTTTTGCAGGACTGCCGAGCATCTGCATCTCCTTTTGACTGAATTCATCTGGAGTTACTGGTGCACTTTACTTAAAAATGGTTTCTCTTGCAGGATTACACAAGCAAGTATGACCCTGATGTTCACTTGACCAAATGCCTAAACTTTTCTTCTGCAACTCTGCCAAATATGTTCCAAAGGAGCATAGAAAGTTACATAGATAAAAGAATGGGCACTACGTACGGTCCTCCGTCAGGGAAGAAAATGACTGTCTTTATTGATGACATCAACATGCCTGTGATCAATGAATGGGGGGATCAGGTAAAAGGAAAATGTTAACGTTTAAGACTGGTGGTGTTACCATTGATGTTGATGGAAATACTGATCTGCAGGTTGCAAAAATGAGGAAGTTTAGGAAAAGGGTACCACAATACGGACTCCACCAAGTACGTCTACTAAGAGCAATTTCCCCAAGCCAGCTTTAACAAGGATGATAAGCTGTCACTCCCAGAAGGTTATGGTCAGCATCAAGCCACTTGCAATCATTGTAGTTTTTATGCCTTTTGTTTTGGTTACATACTGCTCCTTTTTTGATGTTGTTTTTTTGTTTTGTTTTTGTTTTTGTTTTTGGTGTTTTTTGTTTGTTTTTGTTTTTTGTTGTTGTGTCCTTTCCAGATAACTAGATCACCAATGAGATTGTAAGACAGCTAATGGAACAGAAAGGTTTCTACAATTTGGAGAAGCCAGGAGAATTCACAAATGTGGTTGACATCCAGTTTGTAGCTGCTATGATTCACCCTGGGGGAGGTCGGAATGACATCCCACAGCGCCTGAAACGCCAGTTCACCATCTACAACTGCACACTGCCTTCCAGTTCCTCCATTGACAAAATATTTCGAACAATAGCTGAAGGCTATTTCTGTGAACAACGAGGTTTCCCTGCAGAAGTATGTAAGCTGGCTTCAGCATTAGTATCTACAGCTCGAAAGGTTTGGCAAACAACAAAAACAAAGGTAATATTATGTCTGTTAAGAAGCCTTTGAAACACCTGTACCATGACTAAGCAACAAGACCCAGGTCTTTTGTAGTCATGTGTGTTCATACTTCATATTGTGAAGCTGTAACCTGTATGTATAACTGCTGGGTGATGCCTCTGTTCAAAGTTTGTTGCTATCAGCACCTAGCTACCTGACTAAAAACATAATCATATGCAGTGCCTTCTATAGCTAATATAAGAATTCTATTACATGAGTATAATATAGCAAACTTAGCTGATAGGAAGATTTAGATGTCTTCTGGTTCAGAAAATTTCAAGGCCCTAAGGAACCATGAATTAACGATTAGATAGGAATCTTCTGTAAAGGTGTTTGGAATTGCAAGATACTTTAAAGATCTGAATTAAAGTAAATAATTCAGATTTGGTGGAGAGGTAATCAGTTCAAAACAAATGAAATCTGGTATTTAGTAAATTCTAAATATTTATTTCTTCTGTTCCAAACAGATTGTAAAAATATTTAACTGCAGTTCCTTAGCAAATGTTGCTTTGAAATAGAAAACAAAATTTATGTGTAGAATGAAATTTGAAAAATTAAAAATACAGCATAGAAATGTGTGCCAAATTGTATCTTCTTATGAAGAAAGTGGAGGAAAGTGTTGGAAAGATAGGGATAGGCAGGGATTTGATAAATGATATTTTCTAGTCCAAAAAAGTTTGATCAGAATTTCCCAAACAACTCAACTCTGTAGATTTAAACTTGGCTTACACAGAGAAATAGAGTTCTAGTGAAACTATTGGCCAGTCAACTATTGACTAGTATATTCAACAGAAACGGTGCTTATTACTGCTAATTAACTGCCCATAGAGAAAATGTAGCTTTTGCTAAGTTTCTAATTTTTTCAAATAATCTCTTCTCATTTTCCTGCTTTCTTTTCTTTGCTTTTCCTCATCTACTCTTCCTTTTCCTAATGATTTCTTCCTCAAATGTTCTCGGAAAGGACAAAAAAAGAGTGACAGAGATGATCTGGAAGAAAGGGCGGCAGCAACACCACAGGTTAAGCAATGCTGACGTTTTTTACTGCAGCCTTTAATGCCATTGTTAACTAACCTGTTTGGCTGCCCTTCAGTCCATGTTCCTGGGACTTGAAAAATTCAAAGAAACTCAAGCGAAATCTACGTGGAACTAAAGAGTTGGTTATTGCTACTGTCATTTCTTCATTTTTACTGTTGCATCTTAAATGCCAAGCCTGTATTTCTGCTTTAATGCAATGTTGATTTTGAAGTTTGTGATAATTTCTGTATTCATTTAGTACTAGATAGAAAATAGTTTTATTTAGTAGTTATTTGAATATAGCTTATGACATTATTTTGTAGATGTTACCAACTCCAGCTAAATTTCATTACATCTTTAATTTACGAGACCTCAGTCGTATTTGGCAAGGAATACTTACAGTTACTTCTGAAGTCTGCCAGAGCATCAGTGTTTTGGTAGCCTTGTTCCAGCACGAATGCAGACGTGTTATTGCAGACAGGTTCATCAGCCAAAGTGATAAAGACTGGTTTGAAGATACGATGAAAAAGGTAGGCAAAAAGTGTTCCAGTATTTGACAGAGAAAGAGATCAATTAAATGTTTCATTACTAAAGCAGTCCTTAATATATTGTTGTAGATTGCTTCTGCAGAACATGGTCAAAAGCTATTTGAAGATAAGTTCGCAGAATTATACTTTGTGGATTTCTTGCGTGATGTCCCAGAAGCTACTGGAGATGAACCCGATGATGCAGAGTTGAAGGCTCCTAAAATTTACGAGCCTATCCCATCTTTGGATTATTTGGCTGAAAGATTACAGATGTTCATGCAACAGTACAATGAAACCATCAGAGGATCAAAGATGGATTTAGTATTTTTCAAGGTATTAGTGTCTATAATTATATTAATACAGAAAGTACTGGGTCTTTTGCACTCACTGATACATGGATCTTGAAACTTCCTATCAATTTATTTTGGAGATAGCTCAGAATGGCTAGGCCTATATCCAGCAAGCCTTACAAATAAACTTTATAAAGCCATGCTGCTGTTTTCCAGCTGCCTTCTCTCCCACGAATTATTCAGTTTATTTCCAGTTCCCAGTCTTTTCTTTCTCCTGCCTTGCATAATGCAAAGCACAACTCATTTGTTTCTACAGTGCACATTATGAATATTGTCCTGCATCTCTGAAAGTTACCTCCTTCTCAAAGGTCTCTTGATACATGATGCTTTCTTTGGCTTTAAACTGGGTGGCTTGGTAGATTTTTAGGGCATTTAAGATTAGTTCTTGCTCTAAGATAAATACAGCAACGGAGTAAGGAATGTCTATACTGTACTTGTATTTTAATTTTGGCAGCCTATTTAGAGAGCCTGTAAATAGCTCAGCTAAAAGGTTGGAGGAGGGTGTTAATCCGTATCCTTTCTATTTTTCCTTCTGTCCCCTAAGGGACATGCCCTCAGCTCTGCCAGCTACAAAGACTGCGTACGACATCACTTCCTATGAGAATGGTACACAGGCATTTCCGTTGGGATAGCCCTGCTGCCCACTGAAGTCAGTGGGAAATCTCTTGTTGATTTTGATGAGTACAGGACTGAGTCTTTGGCATAGGCTCCAGAGAAGCCATCTAGCTGTTGAGAGGCAGTTGCTTGATGATGTGCTTTGAGTTGAATATATTTTTTATTATTTTTACATGTTTTCATCCTCTTTTCTCTCAATACACAGGATGCAATTATCCATTTGATTAAAATATCACGGATTATTCGTACTCCACAAGGAAATGCATTGTTGGTGGGTGTGGGTGGATCCGGAAAACAGAGTCTGACCAGACTAGCATCATATATTGCTGGATATGAGACATTTCAGATTACTTTAACAAGGTAACTGAATGTAGTGTACATAGACATTTGCTCCTTAATTTGCCAAAGAAACAAGCGTCTCACAATCGACTTAAAGAAATGTAAACCTGTCAAATGTTTTAGCCCTCATTGTAAACTACATTTTCAAAGACGCCTGAGCAAATGCACAGTCTATAGTTGACAGATCCTGCTGCCATTATGCTATTGACAAGAAATCTCTCTTTCCTGCAGCATTTGAGTCTGCAATGCACCCCTGTGAAATCCCACTAAAATACTATTTTGCACTAAAGATAACATGGAATAATCTGCTGGTGTATTCTGTATAGTGGGCAAATGCTAATAGCCAGGGGAAATAGTAACTTTTTCTATAGATGCTTATGTGCCAAGACTGTATTATTACAGCTGCTATCAATGACTCAATAGTACGTAGTGCTGAAATTTAGTAATTTGTAGATATTTGAAGGGAGTGGAAGCAACTGCTGCCTTCCATCTGTTTCTTTTTTGACACAGGGTTTACATGGGCAAGCGCTGAGCGCCAACAGTATGTATTTCATTCTGCAAAGTGCTCAACACACTGAGTAATCTTAGAGAAACATATCAGGTCTTTGAACAATGTTATGAGGTTTTTGATGAAAGGAAGAGAACGAAAGACATATCACAGCCTCTTCCTGTAGCCCAGAAGCAAAAGGAACAGTGGAAACAAAACAAAAGGAAAGAAAAAAGTGTTAAGTCACAGAATATAGTCCCTAGACTCACAAGATTCATAGTGCATTGATAAGGCAAATAAATATTTCATTCACTTAGGAAACATTCATTTGCTGGAGCTAACGGGAGGTGGGCTAAAAGCAGGTTGCTGAAAGTGTGTATTTACAAAGTGGATAGTCATCTTCTGTAGCTTGCCACAGTATCAACAGGTTCATAAATAAATACTGAGAGGACAAGATGGACATACCTTCTAATATTCCTAATAGAATGGCTATGAATATGGAGGGGGAAAGAAAGAAAGAAATAAGCAGTGAAGAATGGATGCTGGCTCATGTTTTCTCTCTAAGTAGCATTTCCCTTTGCTGGTGTTAAGAGTATTGAGCTAGATGGCCTGCTATTCTGATTTGATAGCAGTTAGTTGGATTCGATGATCTTAAAGGTCCTTTCCAGCCTAAATGATTCTGTGATTCCGACTCAGTAGAGAAATACTTATGGTCTTATCGGAATACCACAAATCACTGTAATACCTGTAGCTGACACATGCAAACAAGTTAGATTGTTTTACAAGTTCTGCAGTGCTTACGCTAGGGATATTTATAGAGCAGCGGTAAGATGGAGCTGGAAGAAACAGTGTTGTTTTCAAATACTAAAGAATGGGATGTGCGTATTGCAAATATTACTTATGACTTTGAAGATACTCTAGGAAATAAGAAACTGATTTCAAAGAAAAGAGGTTCTTAACTTCAGCTTTAATTGGCGAAGAACATATGTGACAATATCTGCCATTTTATTAACCCCAATTTCCTTAATTTGATATTTCATAGTCTGACATCTGTAGTTGAATCATCTGAATCTTACTTGTATGCACCAGCTATAAGAGGTGTAGTTAAAAAAACAGTCATGGTCTCTATTTGCAGCAAAGATAATCAGACCAAGTGATAATATTCAGACATAGTTTCTGGGGCTTCATTTCAGTTAAACCAAATAACACAATAAAAACCTTAGTCTTGGTTATTTTTGCCTCTTAATGATTTCCTTTAACCTGCTCTCAGTGTCTTTAAAAGATAATCCAAGTGTATTTACATAGTGGCTACAGATATCAGAACCTACCTGACAATTTAATCTGTCTGTACTAACCTTCAGGTCTGTCCGCAGTTTATGTCCGCAGACGGTAGGGAGGCAAAGCAGCATACTTACCTTAGATAAAGTATTACTCATACTGCCTTTTTTCCCAGTATGTTATTCTGTTGATTTCACCTCCTTTCCTGTCATTTATGGTACTTATCATTCACTTTGGGAACATGCTTAAGAAAAAATCCCTGAAAAAATGAAACTGGGAAATATGACATTAATTATTAGGTAGATTTTTTTTCTTGCCTTAAGGAAGCTGGATATTTCCTAAAATGATCTGTAATTTTTGTTCACTCTTTCTTTAATCCTTTTCTATCCCAGAACATATGCCACCAATAACCTTTTGGATGATCTGAAAATCTTGTACCGTACCGCTGGGCAAAAAGGAAAGGGCATTGTCTTTATATTCACAGACAATGAAATCAGAGATGAATCATTTCTTGAGTACATGAACAATGTTTTGACTTCGGGTGAAGTCTCAAATCTTTTTGCACGAGATGAAATAGGTGAAATCACGCAAGACCTGATACCGGCAATGAAGAAGGAGTATCCAAGGCGTACTCCCACTGGTGAAAATCTTTATAATTACTTTCTTGCTCGAGTGCGTAATAACCTGCATGTCGTTCTTTGTTTTTCCCCTGTTGGGGAAAAATTCAGAACTCGTGCACTCAAATTTCCAGGTCTGATTTCAGGCTGTACCATGGACTGGTTCCAGCGCTGGCCTAAAGATGCTCTTGTAGCAGTTGCACGGCATTTTTTAAGTTCCTACCATATTGAGTGCACAGATGAAGTGAAACAGAGTGTTTTTAACACCATGGGAACATTTCAAGACATTGTGGCTGAAAAATGTGTTGAATACTTTGAACGATATAGGCGACGAACATTTGTGACTCCAAAATCTTACCTGTCCTTCATTGGAGGCTACAAAGCTATATACAAAGAGAAGTTTGCCAGTGTTGGAAGTTTGTCTGAACGCATGAGAACAGGTACTGTAAAATGTTTGATTTTTGTTTGTTTATTTTTAAAAAGGTGAGAAGAATCTGAATAAAGGAATATGAAAGTATGGAGTTCAATTGTGAGTTCACTTCCACTTGGAAGCAGTCTCATGTTTTCAGCTGTGTTGTGTGTGATTACAAAATATGTGGAGGTTTTGTTTCAGTGAACTTTGTGAATGTTGCAGATTGCAGATGAGTTTTGAAAATAGTGTTAGTTAGCAGTTAAAATACCTGAAACTCCTGCTTTGACATGAATGCATACCAAGGAACTCCTGAGATCCTAATTTTTGCATTTAAATATGCTAAAAGTAAACCTGAGGGAAGGTAAGTAAATGTTCAGATTGGGTCACTGTGAAGAATCTTTTAAAGAAACAGTTGTATACTGAATGTAAAATTTCCAAAATCTTGCACTGCACAAGGTCATACACAGCAAATAAACAGTTTCCAAACCTGAATGCTGTTTGGAGTTGCATGTGAACTTAAATTGTTTCTTCTCCCACTGTTGCCAGTTGCAGAACTGAGTTATGTACATATATATCCATAGACAGAGGGTGGCTGGCTGCCTGGAAGGAACATAAATGTGCTTTTTTGAGGGTTAGAAAGATTTACATGATACATTTACATTTAGATGCATGCATATATATATAAGGATTTTTATACTTACAGCTTTTCTAGGTGATTTTTCTCATAGTTTGATAAAAACATTGGAGCATTGCATTGCTCAAGAATCTTTAGTTTCTCTTACCCCTGTTTCATCTGGACATTCACATCATGTTGAATTTAGAAGCTCAGCCTAGTCTCCTTGTGTCTTCACTTGCATTGCTCAGGATACCAGGTTCCTCCTCTTTGTTTTGTACAGAGAGTACAGTCTGGTACTTCTTATGGATTTCTGAAATTACACACATAATTCTTAACAGTGCCATTCACAATACTAATGCTTTTCAATATGTTAGTTTAATATTTAATGTCCTTCTCATATATAAGAATATAAACAAGTGATCAAGTGACAGATTCTGAAGACTCTTACCCATTATAAAAAAATAAAAGAAAAAATGAAAAAAAAGAAAAAGCTTTAAGTAGCAGATGGATATTACCGCTGCTTAATTTTGGTGTTCAACAGATGGGATTACTCACTGGGGTTCCTAAACATGAATCTGAACAACTTATTTTAAGTATCCAGATTGCTTTACTGACGTTTCTCTCACAATAGGTCTTCCTAATGCTAAAATGGATTTGTCCAACACAGGTCTTGCAAAACTGATGGACGCTGAGGTTTCAGTAAGTCGTCTCTCCAAAGAGTTGGTGACAAAAGAGAAAGATTTGGCTGTAGCTTCCAAAAAAGCTGATGAAGTTTTATTGGAAGTAACTATGAAAGCCCAAGCTGCTGAAAAGGTGAAAATGCAGGTGCAAAAGGTAAAAGACAAGGCTCAGGCCATTGTGGATGACATTGCCATTGATAAAGCAGCAGCAGAAAAGAAGCTTGAAGCGGCAAGACCTGCATTGGAAGAAGCCGAGGCAGCCCTGCAGGTCAGAATCAAAGATATTCTGAACATGTATGTAGTTAATGTTTGTTTTTTGTAGTAGTATAGCTTATGCTTCTGATTTGCTAAAAAAAAAAAAAATGTGTATATATATATATATATGTAGACAAGATTAGCACTGACCTGGTGATCCTTGTAGGAAAAACCTGAAAACTGGGACAGCAGAGAGGTAAGATGGGCAGTACCTCCTCTACTGTACGGCAATAAAGTTTTCATTGGGTGGTAACTACCTTTAAGGATTTCCTGCTGTACTGCTTCTGAGTGACTGGCAAAACGGCAGCAATTGCATTACATATCCAGTCCTCCCAAAAAACTTCTCTCTCTGCCATCAAGTGATTGCTTAAATAAATGTATTATTTTGGGTTTGACTTTTTCAGACCATAAAACCTTCTGACATTGCAACTGTTCGCAAACTGGGTAAACCTCCTCACTTGATAATGCGAATTATGGATTGTGTATTACTTTTATTCCAAAGAAAAGTAGACTCAGTAACACCCGATCAAGAACGCCCATGTGTGAAGCCATCATGGACTGAGGCTCTGAAGCTAATGAATAATTCAGGATTTCTTAGCATGTTGCTTACGTTCCAGAAGGTAAGAATAGTGGCACTATTACTCCTATAACGATCTTTAGAGATAATTTGAAAGGGTCCTTCAAGGGCAGCTTGAAACAGATGAGGTTTTGTGTACCAATAGTTGCAGATGACTGTGTTCATCTCTATTTTCATGGTTCATTATTTCAGTAATCTTCCTCCTGGGCCAAGCACTTTTAATGGCACACACAAGTATCCCCAGCACTAGGTCAGATCTTAAGAACCTTTAGTGTTATCTTTATTCAGGCAATTCCTGCTTCTCGGAAGGAATTTGTCTTAAAAGGACTCAGTGTTGATTTTTCAAATGTCTCACTATCTCCGGTGCTACCAGGCATTTTTGCATATAAAGCACTGTGGAACTCCATCTCCAGAATTGTTTGGTGGGGAGCTAGGAGAAAATACAGAAGAAAATGAGCATCCTGTCAGAAAAGTACTGAGATATTGAGGAAATTTCAGGGTTCTTTTACTAGAAAAGCAGGGAAATGCAGAATGAACTGAGAACCTTAGTACTGACTGTAACAAAAATAAAGCAAACACAGGTTTTTATTTCTTTCTGGGCAGAAACTTGTCCCATTTACAGTGAGATTCACTGGACTGTGAGACAAGGGAAATTGCTCTGCAGGGAAGAGAAGGAAGATGTCACAGGCAGCTAGACCAGAAAAAGAGCTACGCTGGACTGTGGAATGGCAGAATAAGGCCCATCTTAAAAATCCAGAAAACCAAGCAAATTTTGGCAAAACCTAGGTTTTCTGCAATGTTGCAGAACATACTCTTTGATTCGTTCACTGATTTTTTAATCTGCTTCAGTTGTACATTTTGCTGATGCCTTTTTTAAGCTACTGGAGTGTTTTTGTTGTGCAGCTGAGGCTTGAAACCGTGGTTCTCACTATCCCCAGGAGCCCTTTCTCTCAGTGAGCATTGTTGACTAGGCACCATGTGGAAAGTTGTGTTGCTTCTGTAGGAAGTGTCTTCCTGGGGCTGTCAATCTGGTCACTTTTCCAAGTGCTATCTTCACTAAACAGAAAGAGGAAATGAGTTTGAAGATAATGAGGACTAATTATGCACCCCTTACTCAAGATTCTCTCTAATGAGGCTTCCAGTTTTGGCACTTATTAATAGTGTATGTGTTCCTGCTGGTAGTTTGCAACACATTTAACTTTACTCAGAGGAGTCAGAACAACCTCTGTGGGACTGAATTCATGAAGGAAGTGATACTGATGAATGTGGTGAAGAACACCAGACTACTTGTATCCAAAATGAGGTACTTCACTTGCTGTCCCCCTGCCTCGTTCCTTGTTTCTAAGATCAGACGTATATGAGAAGAAAGCTCATTGTGTCTGGAGTTCTGAGTAGACTGCACTGCTTACTCGTTTGTGAGACTTTTGTTCTTTCCTAATTTTTTTTAGGCAAGTAAGAGTAGTGGATGAAAAAGTTCCTTGGGTTTAAAATTCATTACTTAGAAGGAAAAGCGTGACATTTTTCAAGCTCTTGAACAGAAATTTAAGCCACTGCTGATTGGTCTTTGTTTCACCTTTGCTAGCTTGCTAGCTCATAATTTTGAGTAGGAGAGTGAATAAGTCAAAATGTTTGTCCAGCACTACTTTACATCTTAGCCAATGCTTATAAAATCACTGTCTGATTTTAGGAATAATATCATTAATGTCTTTGTTATTATAGTAGCTAGGGATCAGACGAGTACAAGACAGTCCTTTCTGCTATGCAGAAAGGCAGGAAAAGGATATATTGGTTGACAGTATGAATGGAGGATGATTTTTAGATGCCTTAAAAGAAAGGCATTAATACATTGCAGAAAAAAATGAAGATTCTTAATGCCTCTATTGTTAAGCAACCGTTGTTACCCTCTATAAGCTCTTCTACACTCTACATTGCTTAAGGAGATGAATTCAATTTTCTTCTCACACTTACATAATTATAGATTAACCACCATCATCAAAGATCTGGCTTTTCATGCTCTCAAAAAATTTTGAAGTGGGAGGGGGGAATCTTAGGTTGGTATAATGAAATGCACAGCTGATATAAATCACTTTTATGGTTAAGGAAAAGGCTTAACTCGAGCGAAGTGAAGTCAGCGCCTTTGACCACTGTCCTTCCTAAAGCTGCATATTTGACTTCTTAGCTGTGTTCACACAGGTGCCTGTCTGATGCCATGGTGAGCTTGCTCAAGGAACTAAACTAGAAGAAAACTAATTGCTACTTTGGTGTCATATTAGCTTCCAAACTAGCTCACTGAGCATTATTGATGATATTAAAGTAAACACTTCCATGTGTTCCAGGGCCTGGAATCCCTGTATTCAGGTGAAAGCCCTGAGCACCAGACTTCCTAATAATGTTTGATTTTCTGAAACAGTAAATCTCTGTTATTTTTTCCTTCACAGTCGAGTCTTTCTTTACAGTAGCCTATTAAGTAAAACGTACTACTATCACATTAACTTCTTCAGACTGAGGAGGAAAATTAGCCTGGGGTTTCCACATCCTGCAAACATGACCTATAAAAGAGCACCAATTTAACTATTATCTCATTGTCCAGGGACACTTTAAAAAAATGCCAAGAGAACCCCACGACTGTGTGTACAGAACTTCAATGTACAGGCTTGTATGAGGCACACTATCAGAACATGTATTCAAGGAGCAATTGGACAATGCCTTCAGACACCTGGTGTGAATTTTGGGGTTATCCTGTGCGGGGACGGGAGTTGGACTTGGTGATCCTTGTGGGTACCTTCCAACTCAGGACATTCTATGATTCCATTAAAGGTGGGGCAAGAACATCTAGTTGAGGAAGAGAGGAAAGGGGGTACAGTGCTGTAGCAGCAATAACTTAGATCTGCTTAAGTTGTCATGGAGCTACGAGTACATGGCTGTAAATCTTCTGGATCAAACAGGGATATTAAACACAAACTCAAGTCAATCTGTTGCAATGGAAGTAGGAGTTATTTTCACTTGAGTTCACAAAAAAACAACTACTCTTCCGTCCTTTATGAGAGTGAAAGACAATGTTGCTTTCTTCATTTCTTCTGTAAGAAGTGGTAGCACCATGCTTTTAAAAAGAAAAATGTTTCTGTGAAGCAGACTTTATTCTAAAATCCATTTAATTTTTTTTTTTTCTTTCCATTGACTAGGACTCAATTACAGGAGAAACTGTGGAGCTTTTAGAGCCTTATTTGGATATGGAGGATTATAATCTTGAGACTGCTAAAAAAGTGTGTGGAAATGTAGCAGGTCTTTGCTCATGGACGCAAGCAATGGCTTACTTCTATGGTATTAATAAAGAAGTTCTTCCTCTTAAGGTATTTCATATTACTCGTTTTATACTTCTGAGTGATTACTACAGTTGAGTGGGAAAAAAATGTTGTGCTGTTTTGGCCGAAAAAGATCACGAGTTTTAAGAAGTTCTTGTTTCTTCACATCCAGTTGTGAAGTCAGGCACACAGAGGTTAAATGCGTCCTGGCAATTCTTTCCCTTCCACAGCTACCCTGTGGTGTCTCGTGTGAACACAGTCAGTTTTGACTGGGAGCTTTAGTACACAGGTTCTTTATAGAGCCTGGATATCTGCAAGTGGGAGATATCCACACTGTCTCTGGTCTCAGACTTGGTGCCAGGCAGTGTGGTTTCAAGAAAACTTCTCAGTCCCGCTGGCCTGTGAAGGAGCATACACAGTGTGGTCTCGGTACAATCAGGGAGAGCAGAGACCGTTCTTGGCACAGAGGTATTCTTTAATTGAATTTAGCTGGAATTCAGCTCTCTAAGAAAACTTCAGGTTGTGAAACTGCTACATGAGTGTATATATAATAAAGTAAGTAGTCACCTGGCATAAGATTCTGTTGTAACATTGAACTGTAGTAGAAAGGGCTCAGGTACTTTTGTCTGCATTCCTACAGATAGCTTTATTGTCTTGGAAATGTTTCATTTATGAGCATATTGAAAAAAATTGGTTTTGAATATTTTTATAGTGATTTATAATCATTGCTTCTACAGGGGTTTTTATGGCTCTTTTCTGAAGAAATACATTAAATTGGTTATGGTTCCACTGTACTTATGTTCAGTCTCCTATTGTATAAGCCACTATATCAATCGTATATTCAAAACTCATAGCATGTTCATTTAGTATATCTAGATGGGTCTGATTCAAATTCGTTAAAAGTGTGATATTTTTTATTCCAGTAACTGATAGAGAAGACTATATTTCTGTGATATATAAGCAGCAATTCCCTTTTCAAATAATGGGATGTTCGCTAATGAAAACAGAATTTGAAATGTGGCTATTCAGAGCTATAAAAGAGAGCAAGACATAGGGGAAAGAGTGGCTTTATATGCAGATGCAACTCTGAAAGCTGCAGAAGTACTCTTACAGTTTTTATTTGAATATATATGACTTAAGATTACATATAAATTTAACTTTGTATTCAAGTATTTACATTCTTGTCACACTGTAGCTGATAAATGACTGAGCATGCATTTCTTGGCAAAGTGATGCCCATTGTCAGGTATAGCAACAGTCACAAATATTTTAAAACTGAAGATGACAGAGGGAGGAAGTGGGAAGTGTTTAAAGTATGCAGGAGGTATTGCAGGGAGCACTGGAGTGGTGCTAAGAAAATAATTGAAAATAAAGGTACAATTAAACATAAAGTGCTAGCACAGGCTAAATCATCCAGTGCTAAAAGCAGGTTTACTGAATGGATTAATCAAGCTGCTTTATCCTAACTGCTGTTCGAGATAAACACCCTTCAACATCTGCAAAATCCATCCAATATATTTTTAAATTGCATTTTAACTGAGACTCGGTGCCTCATTTATCTTAAATATGACAGCTTGTGAAAACTAATTAATAGTGGCTTATATTTTAGTAAATATAGTCTGCAAAAACTATCTCACTCTTAGAAATGGATACCTATATTCTTTAGATATGTGGCCTGCAGCCTAAGGGTCATTAGTTAGAATCGGACAGAGAAAGTATGAGCAAATGTTGCCTGCAAATAAAGCCCTGTGTAGCTGCTTATCGTGCAGTGGTCACCAGCTGTGTGCGACTTTCCAATGAACCTTCAGCATGACTGTGACCTGTTCCTCTCTAGATTGTTACCTAGTAAACAAGCCTGCTGGATTAGCCTGATAATTCTGAAACATCGCCTGCTGTTTGTTCATCAGTTGAAGAATATAACAACAGAATAAAGAAGCCTGGGCTTTTGCTGTGTTTCTGTTAGCCTCAAATTAAAATACTGTGTACAGGGGTATGAATTTCCTCAGAGATGTCTCCAGTGATTTTAGTTAAGTTCTCCTTAGGCTGTTATGATGATCAAGGGAAGTTTGTCTACAGTTTATAAATTCTGTTTGATATTGAGAATTCTACCCATCAAACTCAGTTTTAGATGTGAGACTTTATTGCCGTTTCTGCTTTCACTTGTCTCCACGCTGAACTAAAAACCACAGCAGGCAATACTAGGAAATCTTGCACCTGAGGAAGAGGTAATAGCCAAGGAGTGTCAAATTGTGATGGTCATCCATTTAAATAGGTCTGTTCTTGTCAAGGTGATGCCCACTGGGCAGGAAAACAAGTGTTCAAGTCTGAATTCAAGGCCCACAATAACTCTGGAAGGAAAATGTGTGCTCTGGGGGGGTGAAGAGGAGAATTAGATCACCTAGCAAAACAGATTGAAGTCAGGACATGTAACTGAATGGAAAATGGACAATCTTTCAGTAGTTAGTAGAAGCTTTGAAAAGCAGATGAGACTCATGATCTCTATGCCTTGAAAAGGTTGTTTTAATGTCAAGGAATGGTCAGTTATAGCAGAAAAAATTGAGACAAAGATTTTATTAATGTCACTTTACATGGATCTGTTTGCATGTGTATATGTGTATATTTTTTGTACTGATGAAGTGAAAACGTTGTTTCTGGAATGTCTGCAAAACCTGTGTATGTGCTTGCCTCCCTTATAATATTTCCCTAAATAATGATGAATCCAAACTTATAATCATACTGAATCATAGAATCATTTAGGTTGGAAAGGACCTTTAAGATTATCAAGTCTAACTGTTAAGCTAACACTGCCAGGTCCACCCCTAAATCAGGTCTCTAAGAGCCACATCTACACGTTTTTTAAACACCTCCAGGGATGGTGACTCAACCACTTCCCTTAGCAGCCTGTTCCAATATTTGATAACCCTTTCGGTGGAGAAATTTTTCCCAATATGCAATCTAGCCCTCCCCTGGTGCAACTTTAAGCCTTTTCCTCTCCTCCTATTACTTGTTACTTGGGGGAAGAGATCAACGCAAACCTCTGAGAAAGTTGATACGAAACCAGTGGAGTGTCTGTGTGAAAAACCTACAGTGATTTGGGACAGGAACAGCCTGAGATTGCATTTCCATGAAGAGCTGTCAGTCAGATGCCACGTGCCCGGGACAGGACTGAAGCAAAACACACCAGTGGTCACCCAGCACATCCACAGGAGCTCATGAGCAGAGGGAGAGTGTCCAAGTGCAAGAAGCCTTTGGGCCTGGTACAGCAGTAATGAGTGCTCAGTGGTCTGTAAGAACAGTGAACTTGGAAAGCTAAAATCCCTGAAACAAGCAAGATGCTGGGAAAGCTCCAAATCTTCCTTACCTGTGGTGAACTGTAACGTTTCAGCTGCTTTTTTTCTTATGGGTTCTCCTGCTTCTAGTAACATGTCCTGAATTTCCTCAGTAACAGCTGCTCTTCAGAGTGACCTGGGGTTGGGCTGAGCATTCCGTTCCAGAGCAGGGACAGCATTAAATGGTGTGAGTTTTTTTACCTGGAGAAGGCATTTTTATTTAAATGCCGCATTGGATCGGGGCCAGATATACTCGGGTCTTTGCAAAACTGAGTTTGCAATGAAGCAACAAGAAACCAGTGGTTGTGTCATGTAGCCAGACTGTTTTAGAGGCTGGGAGAGCTTAATGTGAGCTGGTTTATGCCAGTTAACCTCAATGCCAGAGAAAGGTCCTGGTCATGTTTAATTTAGTAGTATAGCTGTGAACTGTAATTACGTGTTTATTTCTCCTGGTTTTATGTGGAATGCAAAAAGGTTAAAAGGGGCAGGATCGTCTCACCACCTGCTATGAAGTCCTCTCTCAAGGAATCTTGGAAGAAGGCAAAACGGCTGCTTAACAATTTAGTCTGTGGCCCTTGTTGGCACAGGTGCTGTTTCCACACTTGGCCCGTGCAGACAGACACAGCAGAGGACAGGTAGAGGCACTGACTGGAGCAGATGTCGAGAAGATATCTATGTGGTTCCCCAATGGCAAGAAGCGGCTGAAGCTGCTTCTGTCATGCCAGCCTAGGCACGTTCTAGCCTAGCTCCTCTCTCTGGGAGCGCAGATGAGAGTGTGGATCTTATGTCTCAAATCCTCATGATTCATTCATATAAAATACATTTATTCTGGCTTTCATGCTGCATCAACTGAAACAAATTGTTAATCCTTGCTTTGCTGTGTGACTCAGAGGGATGAAATGAAGCATGTGAAGCTTGTTCACATTAACAATACCACTAAAATTAGGAGGGCCACAGTGGTTCTTTGTGGTTGAGAGATATATTTCCTTCTACCTGTAGCTGGCTGGAACTCTTTACCTGAGGCTGCTTGAGACTGTAATAGCCTTCTTGTCCAGAAGATTCTCCTTGGCAGCAGAGCTTTCCTCCTGCTATCATGGCAAAGGTCTGTTCGGGAAAATGCCAACCAACCTGCCAGTGATGTCAATACAAAAGCCGTGTTTGTACCCATGTAATTTTGAAAAATGGAGTAGGAAAGACAAGGATGATTTCATAGGGTGATCTGAAACAAGTAGTGTTTCTGCCTTTGGGAGTCACATAGGTGGTCACCTTGGTATGTTAGCAGTTATTCTTGTGCAATCAACCATTGTTCAGCTCAGATGATTAAGCAGCCTATGAATCAAATACCAAAATGTATTACTACTTTGTGATGATCACCCTAAAATTGGCTGAGAAACTTGGTTGAATTGTCTGCAAAATAATTTCTGTTACAAGTCATCTTCTAGAGACCCCATAAGGTCTTGTATAATTTTTATTTTTTTCATGTTAGAATACAGTGTGTTTTTTCTTTGTACTCGTCTGAAATGTTTTCTCATTGTCCCTATATCTTCAAAGCTCGTAGCTTTATAACAGATTTAAGAACTGGGAAGTCTATTTTATCAGTCTTTTGCACCTTTCTGGGTAGTATATTGCTTCATGGAGGTCTGTTCTTCATATTTACAAAGCATCATTGGCTTATGTGTTGGGAATTCGCATTCTTTCTCATTGAGGTTCACATCCTGCTGTGATAAATGTCAAGGTGAAATATGAATCAGCACAGCCAGGTGTAAGTTCTGTGTTGTTTCAGCTGTTCTGCCTAGGCTCTTCTTCCCAGCTCTCTAAGGATCTTGTTCCCTGTGTAACCCCACTATTCGTCAGCTGGGGGTGAAATAGTATGTCATAACTTTGTTTTACTCCCAATTTTAGGCCTCATGGAGTTTAAGGCTAAGAGCATGCTCTGCATCGGGGATGGAGGTGAGGTAAGAGAGAGAGGGCTAGTGCAGGGCTCTTTCCAGATCTCAGTTAAGAAAGACCTGACAACACATGGCTTAATAAGCTAACTGGTTTAATAAGAGAGAATAATAAGTGGAGTTTATAATAGCTTGAATGACCAAAAGAGCGAGATTTCTCTCCATGGAGAGGATCTGCCCTGCACAGAAAGCCATGGGGAAAATCTATCCAGGCTCTGTCTGATGCTGCATGAATGTGAGGTGCCCAGCATCTGCAGGGATGGAAGATTTTCTCACTATCTGTACTCCTCTTCGTATTATGGATCTTTTTAAAGCAGCTATCTAATTAATCTGTTTCCTGTTGGTCCTTTCTTATTAAGTTCCAGAAAGAGCCCTGCACTGTTTCTCTCTCCTACCTCAGCCTCCCCACCTCCCCTCCAGTGCAGGACACAGTAACACTACATCACCTAGTCAAACCGCCTTTACTGTTTAAACTTTTCCTGGTAGTCCAAGATTCACTAAAAAATAACAGCAGTGGTTCTGAAATCTGCTTAGCTGGGTCTTAATAAGACTCACTGATTTAAAAATGTTTATTTCTAGGAGATGCTGTTTAATGTGCTCTTCGATGAACAGTGGAGTAAAAATATTTCAGGATTCTCATAGATGGAAATTTTATGAGCTTTATTTTACTAGCTTATCTCCATTGTAAAATATTTGTTTATCTCTAGGATCTGCCAACAGACACAGTGGCTACAGTAAAAATTTTTTGCTGACAGTGCTATTCTCTAGATGTATGATGCTTAAAGCATCGCTACTTTGTTGTTTAGTACATACATGCTTCTCTAATTCCCTGCTCACAGACCTGTCTTTTGAAATCCACCAGACTTCATGCTGAATTTTTTATCATACCTAGATCTCAAAGTATGATCGTGGCTACTCTCTTTTTTTTATTTATTTTCCTTTTTTTTTTTTACTTTTTCCTATACAAAGCAAGAAGAATTAGCTGATTTTAGCGTATTTTGCTAAGAATTAAATCTATATTTTTAGTTGACATCTAATGTAAAAACGTAACATATGTTGGGGTAATATAGTACATATATTGTTTACTAAATGTCATTCCAGAGATTCCTTATACTGTTACTCTTCTAATGTAAGGTAATGTGAGTGTAAAGTTTCATATTGTAATAAAACATTTTTTACAGATTCTTGGTTTCCATCATCATAACTCTTATAGCAGAAAAAAATAAGACACATGATATTTAAACAAATATTCAGAGTAAATGGAAGCAACCTTTATCTGTAAGTGTGAATTTCATAAGAACTTTGTCAGTCTCTAATCCTTTGCAAACATACATTTGGAAACAGATTCTGAAATCGCAAAATACTTTTTTTCCCCCTGCATTAGGAATATACAGGTTAAGAGGCCACATTTAAGTGACTGGCAACTCATCATTCAAATTTTTATAGAGATGTGAGAAAAATCTCTAGAGTTCTTGTTTCCAGAGGAGCAAAAAATGCATTTGTTACATTTTCATTTTAGAAGTAATTGATGGGAAGAGAGAGGAGAAGAGTAGTTTCTGTTATCATTATTATTATTCTATAATCCATAAGGACAATCTTAATTTTCTCTTGCACTGATAATATATTACAGAAAACATTGTATGGGTTGCTTCATATACCTAATATACAGGTATTTCAAGTGTATTGTGATTTCAAATCATTGAACATTGTGTGATCAATACATCGTTCTGAAAATAGTATTAAAACATTTTAACATTGTGTTGAATAACTTTAATGTTATGCTTATGTTCCAATTTTAGGTTAAAACAGTGACGAAGGAAAATAACTGCTGTCATCTTAAACATGTATTTTTTTTTAAAAGGTACCCAATACTGTACATGTGCCATTAAATACATGTTATTTGCTCTTGCCAAATAATAGGTATTAACTAGTCTTTACTTTTAAATGTTTGCAGGCAAATTTAGCCTTGCAAGAGGGAAGACTTGCAGTTGCCCAAACAGAACTGAATAATGCACAAATTCAGCTGGATGAGAAGCAAATGGAACTGGATCAAGTACAAGCCATGTATGATACCGCTGTGAAAGAGAAGCAGGCTTTACTTGATGATGCTGAGGCATGCAGAAGGAAAATGAACAATGCCACAGCTCTGATTGAAGGATTAGGTGAAGAGAAGGTATGAGCACATATGAGTAGTTTCCAGGACAAAGTAGGTTCTCAGTTTTGAGAATACTGCATAATGATCATTAGCAGTGGTCAAGAAATTCAAGGCATAGTGACACTTTGCTATCATATGACACTTCATTTTAGTTATATGTATGTTTTTGCTTGAGCTTAATGTATCTAACAAAGTAAAACAATTTCTTGTGTTAACTTAATTCTTCTGTATGAGGATTTATGTCGTATCATACAGCTCATATTGGGATAAAGTTCAGATTTAAAGCCAAGGAGCCAAATTCTTTTTAGCTTTAATAAGAAGAGGAATTAGGCTTAACCTAAATAATTGCCCTAAAATATTTATAAGAAGGATTACTCTCTTTTTCTCACCAAGTATACAAGAACAGGAACTTGAAACTTGACTAATTTCCTGAATTCTGTTTGAAGTTTTTACAGAATTGTGGGCTAATCATTATCCTTTGCGCTGTGCTTGAAATTTACCTTTCCTATGCGGATTTTTCTGGCTTCAGCCTGAAGGTTTCCAGAGGAAGCACGACACTCTTTTTTCTCATCTGATTATTTGCTTTGATAATTCCTTGGTTGATTTCACACAGAGTCAAAATTGATGAGAGCTTTGACTTCAGCCATTGCATCCTGTGAGGCCAGGACTTCAGCATTTGTTTGCATAGCTATACCTCAAAATATATCAGTCAAAATGTTAGATGCTTTATCATATTTTTCAGTGAATTTCTAAATTTAAGAGCAACACCAAAATAGGAAGTTACGGTGCCTTATTGTGGGTTTTCTCATAAGAGCTGTTATTCCATTCTACTTTTGAAAATTCAGACAAAAAAATAAAAGACTATATATGGCACTTTGAGCCTTGGCCAAAACTGATATTGGATTAAATGTGTATTTTCTAAATTTAAAACATGTAGATCCTGACCAAGATTGCATGCAGAGTGATTGGAAGGGGACAGAAATCTGGAGAGAAAGGAATAAGTAAAACTCAAAAATATTATTCAGAAAAATCACAGAATCATGGAACAATTGAGGTTGGAAGGGATGTCTGGAGATCATCTAACCCAACTCCCCTGCTCAAAGCAAGGTCAAACAGAGCAGGCTGATCAGGGAATTGTCAAGTTGAGGTCTGAGTATTTCCAAAGACAGCGACTTCACAACCTCTCTTGATGACCTATTCCAGTCCTTGACCACTCTCGCTGTAAAAATGTGTGTGTGTGTGTCTATTTGTTCTTTGTGTCTATTTTGTTCTTGTATTTCAATTTGTGCCTGTTGCACCTTGTCCTTTCACTGGGTACCACTGAAAAGAGTTGGGCACCATCATCTTTACACCCTCCCATCAGGTATTTTTACACATTGATAAAGTTCTGCCTGAACCATCTGTTCTCAAGGCTAAACAATCTCAATTCTCTCAGCCATGGCTGCCCCCAACCTTTACATCCTTGACCGGTTATTTTTTGTTTGCAAGTCTGAGGCTGAGCCAACAGCCTTCCCTCATTAGATCCTCAGTTACCCATGCTAAGAATTTTTTGTCAGTGCACTCCTTAAAACCTCCTGGTATGCTTGTGTCTTGCTGTGTTGTCTGCTCTTCAGGTATCAAGATGGTTGAAGTCCCCTGTGTAGACCAGGGCCTGGGAATGTGAGGTTTCATCCATTGTCTGAAAAAACCCTCATCTACTTCTTCCTGATTACCTTGTCTATAACACACACACACAACATGACCCATGTTGGTTTCCCCTCTAATCCTAACTGATAAGTTCTCAAGCGGTGCATTGTCCCCCCTCGAGTTTCAGATGCAGAGCTCCATGCATTCCAGCTGCTCTCTCACATGAAAGAGAACTTCCCTCCTCACCTTCCCAACCTGTCCTTCCTGACAAGCCTGGACACATCTGTTGCAGCACTCTGGTTGTGGACGCCTTCCCACCATGTCCCCATGGCACTGGTGCGGCCTCACCTGGAGCACTGTGTGCAGTTCTGGGCGTCACAGGATAAAAAGGATAAAAAGCTACTGGAGAGTGTCCAGAAGCAGGCTATGAAGTTGGTGAAGGATTTGGAGGGGAAGCCGTATGAGGAGTGGCTAAAGTCACTTGGTTTGTTCAGCCTGGAGAAGAAGAGACTGAGGGGAGACCTCATGGCGGCTGCAGCTTCCTCACAAGGGGAGGAGGAGGGGCAGGCGCTGATCTCTTCTCTCTGGTGACCAACAACAAAGCCCAAGGGAATGNCCCCATGAGATCATGACTCTGCAAACACACACAGACCCCTCTAATTGCTCAGTTGTTCTCCATGCTGTGCACATTAGCGTACAAGCACTTCAGAGAGGTGCCCAGCTGTGCTAATTTCCCAGAAACAGTATGAAAGCTCTCCCCAGCATTCTGTCTGGTAGGCACTTCCTTGTTTATGTGGATATGCTTGGGGTGATCCTCCATTAGCACTGTTTTCTTGACTAAAAGGCCTCTACTGTTTATATCACTGCACACATTTTGTTGTGGTCTTCTACTGGTCTTCTGCTTCCTCACATGATTGCTGTTCATCCTCTCCCTTCCACTCTGTTCTTCCTTTAAAGCACTTCTTACCAGTTTGGCCAGCTTGTTGGCAAAGATGCTTTTTCTCCACTGGGTCAGGTGGTTGCCATCTCTTCTAAGCAAACTTCTACTTCTGAAAAGAATGATTTAAAGCCAAAAGTATGCCTGGTTCAAAGAACGATTATTTACCAGAAAGGTATAAATTCTTAAGTCAGATCTTTATTTTAGTTTTGTGCCTGCTTAATCTAACTACTTTATTGTTTTTTATACACAGCTTCGTTGGACAGCAAGCAGTAAAAACTTTCAAAATCAAATTGTTGATTTAGTGGGGAATGTTCTTCTGGCCACTGGATTTCTCTCTTACTCTGGACCTTTCAATCAGGAGTACAGGAATTTGTTGCTCCAATTGTGGAAGAAAGAGATGGACAACAGCAAGATTCCATACAGTAATGTAAGTATTCACACTCTGTGCTGACCTTACTCTTCGCCTTGCAGAGAAATAACATTCAGAGCATTCTGTTCCAGAAAAGTACATAATAGAAAGATTATTAACAGGCTGTCACATTCCATAAAATTTTAATAGATAAAAAAATCTGAACAGTTGACAACTGAGTTTCTAAAAAAATGTATTTTAAGATCCTCGTAACACTGTCATGGATTGAAAGACTGGTATATAGGCCATCGCTCTGGCAAATCTGAGAGACATGCTGTCTCAGGTCAGCTGCCCTGGGAGGAAATTGCATAATATGTGAAATGCAGTAAAATTTACCAGCTTAGAATAGATTTACCTTATCATGAGGAGTTCCATCAGGTAGTCACAGTTTCCCCCAATAGTTGGTGGGTTTTTTTGCAAGTGCCATGTTTTGTCCGTAATTTCAGCCAAAAGTTAAGCAAATCAGCCACAACCACATCAAGCATTTACTGAAAGTGGAAACTGTGTATATTGAAGAAAACATCAGTTGTAACTCTCTCCCTCAACAGTTAAAGTTATCTCCTTACAATGAATACCTTGTGAATATGTGGTTGAGAATGCCACCCCACAACTGGTATTGCTGTGCCCCCGTAGTTTTCCAGGCAGTCTTTGAAGCAGCGGCTCCCAAATTAGGCCCACAGGATGGCACAGAGGTGGGGAGATTGGTCTGTGGCTTCTGGGTTGGATGGGAGTTATGCCCCTAACAGCTTCCAGGGACCCAGCAAGATTTACTCTATTTCCACTTTTACTACCTGCAGTCTCATGTACTGCCACTAAAAATCTCTCTGGATATACACTTTTCACTCTAAACTGTATATCTACAATATAGAGGATGAATTTGAATGGAAGGTTCTTCATATATTTTGTGTTTCTTACATATTACATCATAAATTCTTTAACCTACTGTTCTTACTGTATTAAATATTGAACACAATGGTCTAGTTTAGGAATGAAAATGTCCATTATTTTCTTTTAGGATTACTTAAGTATGACATTTTAATAATTTAGATTTGCTAGAAAATACCTGTAAAAAAGAACTAAACAGTTTTTCCTTTTTAAAACTTCACACTTTTATTCTTAGTGTAACTTGATTAATTCTTGATTGACATAAAAATACTCCCACACCCAATTATAGAAAAGACCATTGCACATTTTGAACCAGGAAACATCACCTCTGCACCTCCATGTTTTATGAATTGATACCCTCCTGTCTTCCCCTCTGCTGTGTACACACCATTTAATTTATTTTAATTTGGAGTGTCTTATTGAAATGATTAAGTTAAACAAAACCTGGATTTTGTAAATCTTGGTTTACACTGCTTCAGCTTGCTCCAGTCTAAGCTCTTAAATCTGTGTACGTTTGTCACCAGTGAGGCTATTCTTGGCAAGTCTGACATTACAGCTTCTCCTTAATTGGCCTAAGTCTGTGCAGGCAGAGATGACCTAAAATGCAGTGGAGACAGGGTCCCATCCTGCAGCTTCAGTTCCCTGCTACATCATATACTACTTTTATTAAAATGAGCAACCTGCACGCTGGGACTATCATACAGGGCAGGTTCCTTTACATGAATGTTGTTTTCTTTTACCACTACCTGCATCAGGAGTGCTGGACCTGGCAGCTGTGCTGGTGCATAGGCTTTGCTCGTGGCCAGTGGCAGCCTTGTTCCTCCTATTCCATGGGTTTTAGGAAGTCTGTCTAATATTCCTCCTTTCATCTGGAAGACACACTCGTGCTGAAAGCAGAATTTAGGCCGTAATAATGAAAACTGTCTGGGTAATCTGTCCATGTTGCCTACCACTTGGTTTTGTGAATACCTGCATACATTTTTTTCCAGCAGTAAAGTCTGGAGAAATAGTTCCAGGGGTCTTTCCTATTCTCAATATAGGACTGGAGGCATTAAGCCCAAATGGCTCCTGTCCTCAGCTGTCAAAGCTTTTGATAGGGCAAGTGCTGCTGGAAAGTTCTGGGAGCAAGTGATCAACCTGTGTACAGCTGTAGCTGTACCATGTAAGACAGTTGAAGGTAGATTAGTATCCCTCCTGCATCTTCTTCTCAGGTTCTTGGGGAATTTAACACTTAAAACCTATGTTAGGGAGACCTATTTGCCATCAGAGGTTTGTCATGCTGTTCATGTCATAGAAGGTGCTTGTGAATATAAATATATATATTTTTTACATTAGGTAGTGCATAAGGCTTCTTGTAACAGTTATTAACCTTGACCTGACAGAGTGAACCTCACAGCCCAGCCCAATTTATGCTATGACTTACAAAACAAAGATAAATGATTTTCACTTGCCCAGCAAAGCTCTTTGAAAGCTCCCGATGGTAAGTAATATGTAAGGCCAGGATGGATTTATTAACAAAGTACCAGTAGCAGTGCACTCTGACGCAAGATTCTTTACCAGTGTGGTATGGAAGTTATCCTACACACATTCATCCCAGGGAAGCTCTTTCTCAAATTCAATGTACAAAATGTTCTTAAAAGCTACTTACCTTAGGGAATATCTGTCAAGATTCTTACCAGTTAAGAACTTTGGTGTATAATGTCCTTAGAAAGCAAGACATCAAGAACTAAAATTCTGCCTCTGTGAAGATATTCTGACCACATTACTACTCAGCTGCACCCCTCGAAATTTGAGGAATACTTTTTGATTGTTTCTGTGTTGCCTTTTTTTTTTTTCCCCATATGGACAGGTTAGACACCAAATGCCATAATTACCGAATTTCAAACGATAATTATCATTCTGTTTAGATAGTTGTTGTTAAAGACAGAACTATGATTTCAATGATAGCGTATGGAAGACTCTTTTATTTTTTCCAGTGAATTAAGTACTCACAAAAGGCAGCATATGGGCTTCTCATGATACTTCACATCACAGAAAGAAAACAGCTTTGCAGTTCAAGCAAAAGGCTTGACATCTGCCTTACTTTGTCACAGACTGACTGGCTGTGGGTGTATGAGTCATTTAGGCATAACAATTTAAAGAGAGCTGTTTAAAATTAGCTATCTATCTCTGTAGTTAGACACTTAAATTAGCTAAGTTTCAGAGTGACTGATATTTCCTGCTACAGTAAGAAAAAAATTCAAATCTGTTTAGACCCTACTCATCTGCTTAAGGAGCTAAATATGGTTTTAGATTCCAATTGCTGAAAAATTTGGCTATTAAATGCTTTACTGCCCTTTTCACAAATGGAAATTGGATTCTTAAAGTTTCTCTTCCTTCTGAGAACGTTTCTGTTGCTTCATTCAGATTCTCCAGTAATCAGAGTAGTAAAATTAAAGGGATAAAAAAGCTTTTGAGTCTTGCAACCACTGGTATCACTAACTCTTGTGATTGTATCACAAGTCTCACAGTATTAGAAATTTTGCTTTAGGCTTCAGATGCTGAATTATGTGATTTTTGCAGGAGTCAGAGGCTTTTTCTTTCTTTTTAGACTTGTTGTTTGTAGAGAAAGCCTACATGTAGCAATTCTGTAGTGAAAAATGTAAGGAGCAAATAACAAAAACTCTTCAATTTTATTCTTATTAAACTCACATCACTATTAAGGTATTTTTCTAATTTGGAGAGCTTAGTTTGTGATTTTAAGCACTGTTTTCTTCACATAGACATTCTTGAGACGCCAGTCACTGTTCATAGTGAATAAAATAACGCAGATTAGTCAACATGTGCAAATCAAACTTTAGGAGAATATATGAGCTGACAAGTGTTCTGACCACAGCAACAATAACTTTCCATGATAGTTGGTGGTTATTGATCCATAGTACATTTCCTCTTTCTTCTCTGAGCCTCTTACAAACCATCCTGTATTCATATATGTACTTGGAGGGCACTTTACAACTTTACAGCAGGAGAATGGTCTTGTGACCAAGATGACCCTTCCTCTTGTGCCAGCAAGAAAAGAGTTTGCCAATACCAAAATTAGCTTGTCATTAGATATTGAACTGGCTTCAGAGTTTCTCTGACACTCTTTGATGGACATCAAAGCCTCAACAGAATTCACTGTCATTAGTGCCCAATTTCAATGATTTGGATGTTGAACTTTAAAGGAAGGAAAAAATAAACAATACCAAATACATTCTATTGTGCATTTTGATCAGAATAAGAAAAACCTCCCATCAAACATTTAAGTATAACTCCTCTAACTGGTACTAATTTTGTAATTACATATTTTCTATTAGGACCTGAATCTTACTGCTATGCTTGTTGACAATGCTACAGTGGGTGAATGGAACCTCCAGGGTCTTCCAAACGATGACCTTTCAATTCAGAATGGCATCATTGTCACAAAAGCATCTAGATACCCTTTGCTGATTGATCCACAGGGTCAAGGAAAGATATGGATTAAAAATAAGGAAAAGGATAACGGACTCCAGGTATATAGTTAATTTAATATTTTTAATGTGTGTGTTATGTCACATCATAGCAATGGAAACTGTTTTTTCTGTTGTCATACTTTGATCATGTGTAATTTAATTCTGATGTTCATGGTATACAGTTAGGCAGAAGAGACAACAAGACTGATGCAAAATCTGTGACCTGTCTGTATCAGGCTGAAATAGCTTGCACTGCTTTGTCATCTCCCAGAAAGACTGTTTCAAGAGCAAACTGGAATTATACGTTATACTATATGTATTTTTTGTGATGAATCCTTTAATTACTTGTCATAGAGAAAGAGAAATGTAAAGAGAAATAAATGACAAAATTAACACCTGACAGGATCAGGCAGTTTTTGCTGCATGGCAATAACATTTTTGGGGTAAGCATTTTAAGAGGAAAATAGGGAAAAGAAAAAGGGAGAAAATGGGAAAAAAATGGTGTCCTGAGGTAGAATGGACATCTGGTGATCTTTGAGGCATATCAAACACAAAGCCCAAATTTAGGCTGTGTCTTTGCATCTTGATGATTAAATGCATGTGATAAAAATATTAGTTGCTTAATTTTTCTACCCTTCTCACTTTCTGTTTAGCAGTGCATCCTGTCTGGGATCTGGGTCTTCTATTTAATTCAAAACTTCCTTTTTTTTCCCTTCTAATCAGCCTACCATCCATGCTTTATTACATCAATAAGGATAAAATGGGTTATGATAAAGATCTAAACAGATGATATATTTTCAGGCCAGATGAGCATGATATTGGAGTTAGTTCTTAATAAATGAAGTCTATCCTACAACTGTAGATGCTCACCTGAACACCCTGCTATACTATCTTCACTCAGAATAAGAGTGATGGGTAAGAAAAAGAAACTGAGAATGAAGGTAAGGATGGTGACATCCAGGGAGCTGATGACATCATGGCGATGTCATTAGCTAGATCTTTAACCTTCTGGAGCTTGACCTGGATCTGTATTTCCTAGAACTGTTAAGAAAGGCCCAATATTCAATCCCACACCAAATCCAGTTTCTGGTAAATTGCATGTGCTCAAAAAAATCATGCAGAAACGCGGCTAGAAATGGGGAGCATTGACTGAGAAGAGTTAGAAAAATAATGTGCAGCTTTCAAAGATCTTGGAAGAGTGGGTGCCTTTATTAGAAATATGATGAAAAGCTCTCCTAAAACATATGAGTTGTATTCACAGAAGAATTCAGGCATTTCGTGATTGTGTGAAATCTACTGTCTTAGGGTAGATAACATGGCATCCTCTAAATTACATCAGACCTTACTTTGGGCCTCCAAAATTGGATCAAGAAAAGCTGGTGTGAGTAACTAGCTGGAAACAATAGAGAGAAAGATTTATCTTGTATTTCACCCTCTTTGAGACTTGCATTTCCTACCTAGGATTTCAGAGAGCTGCCAAGCTCAGCTGAAGAGTGGCAACAGTCAGTCTCCATCAGTGAGGGACCTACACTGACTCTTTCTGCCGTACTGTAGCATTTTCCCCAATAATTTTAAAGTGTCCTCCAAGCCGCAACTTCAGTTCCCTCCTCTAAGTTGCACTGGGTCTGTATTGTCCACCCTTGAGGTGGCTGCTCTCACCACATGCCAGCGTGCAGCCTGCAGAAGGGGACTGGGAACACACAGGTTCCATTCTCTAGTCCAGTGATTCTGTAAGGATCTTCTATCACATACTCACCAACGCAGGGGCTGGGAGATGTAGATTAAAACACATTTCCCTCTTTCCCCACTATTCCTACATTAGAAGTGATGATGACATTTGACAGATGAGCTAGAGAAAAAAGTCTACCAGGCTTGCCCTGTGGGCAATGCGTGTGAATATCCAGCCAATGAAATTTGTGAAACCTGACAGAGCTTAACTACTGAGCTGCTGAGTACTCTCAAAACTTAGAATGCACACAGAAGCAGCCTTTGAATGCAGAGGAAGCTTTCCAGATGAAAATTCAGTTATGGGCTTTTAGACATCATAGTTCAAGTGTCAGCTGTGTTAGAAGAATCTGAGTTCTCTCCCTGTAAAATCCAGGAGGAGCAGGGTTATGTCAAGAATCTGAATGCCTAAGTATTTAGATTATGCATTTACATCTGGGATACTGTAATTTGCTATGGTCTTGTTAGGGTTATGTTGCTGGTCAGTAAGACACTAACCTCATCCCTCAGTTTCATTTGGACTAAAAATGTAAGCAATGTGCTGTTTTGGTGGATATGTACATTATAACAAGCCTAAAAGTGCGGAGTGGTGGAACATAGTATTAATTTTTAAATAATACACTGTTTTAAGACTGTGTAATGTGCCTCTAGGTATTTTAATTACACCTTTTTCAAAGAGCACTGCCTGAAAGACAGTGATTTATTTTAAAAACATGTCTATCCTAGGATTTTTTCTGGTTAAAAAATTACCCCCAAACCATGTCTTAACAGATGGCTGGGAAGGCTATTCAATTATAATCTCAAAGGCTTATGTTAAATTTATTAAATTTAAATAAATGAAAAGGAGTCTATGTGATTTTTAGCAATTTTAAGACTTCATATTGTAAAATGAGAACTGAGTTGGAAATTCAACATCTGATGTGAGACCAGGCCTCCTATGTAACACTGGTTCCCAGCCTGAACCCTAAAAATATTCCCCTGCTTCACATTACTGTCTGAGCATAAATCCATTAATATTTAAAAGGTATTAAGATACTACTAGTGATTAGATAGATGTGTAGATAAGTAAATAAATAGGTAACAATAAAGAAAAACATCAAATGTGATCCGCTTTTCTGTTAAGCCTAAAGCAAATCTTCCATTCATTTCAGCAGAGGTGAGTGTTGGCTCCCAAAATGTAATGATTTGTGTAGATATCTCAGGATGACTATAATTTTTGAAAGCTGCGATATATTTTATACTGTTTCATATGTGCTTGCAGATGTATGCTATATTATGAACCAATCTTCCTAGGTTACAGCTATGAACCACAAGTTCTTCAGAAGTCATATAGAAGACTGCCTGTCCTTTGGACGACCTTTGTTAATAGAAGATGTTGGAGAGGAACTTGATCCTGCTCTTGATAACATCTTGGAAAAAAATTTCATAAAATCTGGTTCCGTACACAAAGTAAGATGAATTGTGAACATGAAAGTTGAAAACAGTAGGAGAGTTGCTGGGTATCTGGTAATCTGGGCACTGCCGAGATTCACACCTTTGCAACACTTAGAAAGATGAGCAGTGAACTCATGGCGTTGGAGATTTTTTACTCTTTAAGCAAAAGGTTTAAAAAGTATGGATGAAAATGTAAAAAAAATGAGTTCATCTATTTTTCACTGGATAAAATAACTGGTTTCTGAATTCAGCTTTTGAAAAATGAGTAAAATGTTTTATTTTCAGGTGAAAGTAGGTGACAAGGAAGTAGATCTAATGGAGGGGTTTACCCTTTATATGACAACGAAATTGGCCAATCCTGCCTATACTCCAGAAATTAGTGCAAGAACAACAGTGATTGACTTTACTGTTACTATGAAAGGTCTGGAAGATCAGCTGCTTGGCCGTGTCATACTCACAGAAAAACAGGTATCTAGTAGTTCGCACTATTTGTACCGAGGGAAGGCTTGTTCAATATCTGCACCATGAGGGGGTATATTATATATCTTGGTTGAAATCAAATGCAAGAACAAAAACATGAATGAAAGTTGAGGGGATGTTGCATTTGCTGAAAGACAATGTGGAGCTGTTTGTTGATTGAATGGAGGGACCTAGACATTTATCTTAAGACCTGGCCTTGGAAAGAGAAGAAAGAAAATTATTCATTAAAAATACATCACAGCCATATACATGACATACATAAAGCATCTTTATTCTCTCATATATAGCAAAGGCTCCTTGTTCAGTCAGAGACCTCTTTTATTTCTGAATTTTTTTTTCAACTTAATTTGAATTACATGAAAAAATGCTTATGAACCCAAACTACTTTTGCCAGCCAGGCTATATTGTGCAAAGAGATATGAAGTTTTTAAGGAGCCCTGAACACTGACTTGAATCTGCCCTTACTGAAATTTCCATTGACTATGTGGAAGAAAATACAAGGGCGAAAATCCTTTCTCAGATATTTTGCAAGAGTTTATTTCATAATATCAAATCTGAGACATCCTCCAAAATAATTTAATTCCTAGGTTGTTCCTGTTTCTTTTCGTGTGATGTAATTTAACAGCCTGCTTAGCTGAAAACTGAGGAGTCAATTCATCATAGGCAGTGAGGACAAATGTGTGGTTTTTACTGTGGCAGTCATACCAATAAATACATAAATGTTATAGTCCAGTTACACTCAAATGAAATATTTGTTTTTTTTCTCACTAAAGTGAAAGCATAGAAGTTGTATTTCACATACAGTTGAGTGACTTATTTATTTCAAATGGAACATTTTGTCATTGTGGCTTTGTGAGAAAAGTAACAAAGATTAAGGTTTGGATTAGCAGAGCTGCTGTTTTCAATAAGTAACTCAGATGGGCTTGTTCATGTGAGGGCAGTTCCCCACCTAAGGGAATTCATTCTGCCTTCTTCGGCTTCCCAAGGCATGTTCTAACCAGTGCGCTTTAGTGGTGCTGACACTTTCTCTGGCCAACATCTTCCCACTTGGCTCAAACAAGCGTTTGGTGAAGCAAGAACTGGAGTCTGCGTGCCCTTCCTGCAGTCTGAAAGTCACAACCAAAGGATAGAAAGTTATTATGCCCAAACTTGCTATGGATTGTTTCATGAAAAATGGAAAAGCTATGACAGCAGATACTGGGGAAAAGCCATCCATTAGCAGGGTGAGACAAACGCTAAGGATGCAAAACTTCTAATCTTCACTCCAGTAGATGTATGTTAATGTAAACAAAAGTGAACAGCATCAGCAGGAGCAGCTGGGACTATCCTGACTAACTTCCCTCTGATGGGACACAGAGGTGTAAATCAGGATAGAAGTGAAATTGGTTCCTCATGACCTTCATATAAAACTCATCTCCCAACACACAGATGCCCTCACTCTGTGTTATTTTCCTGGACAAAACCGACAGAGAATTCTTATTGGATGTATGTAGCAACACCTTGACTGTGTTTTAGGTCAAAAATAGTCACTGAAAAATATCCCTCCAGTGCTGTGTATCAGCTGAAGAGAGCTGCAAGGGTAGCTGGTTAGTAGCAGTAGTTGTGGGTGACCAGCTTTTATTAAACTTTTTCCCTTTAGCAGATATGAGCAAATCATGGTTGTTCTGTCTCTCCTGTCTCAATAAGAGATCAGTGTCCTGGTGCAGATAGCCAGAGCAAATGGAGCTCTGATAAATTTAGTCCAAAGACAAGACAGAGTATGAAAAAAGAATCTGAAGGACAGGTTTTCTATTACAAACAAGAAGACAAGTGCATGACCACTGAGCTAAAGTAATAGAATAAAGGAACCAAGACATTCTCGAAGATTGCTATACTGATCAATGAAACATATGATCAAAGAAGTGTTTATTCTTCTCAGTTTAAAGGTTGCTCCTGTAACTATTTGAAAAAATAAATTATCACTATCTTTTTGTACTTTGATAATGAAGTTGCTGCTGGTACAGCTATTTTTTATGTTACAAATGCAATTGTGAAATTCTCTTGCAAACAAAAGCTTGGCAACTGGCATATCTGTTAATTTTCTGAAAGATGCTTTTTACAGGCTTACAAATAGAATGGATGAGGTGCTTGTTCTTAAACCAAGCATGACCTTAAGTAGAATTTAAGCATGTGCTTAAATGCATGCCTGAGTGTTCTGTAGAACTGCTCCTTTTGTGTAATTCTAATCTTTTTTGCATTAATGGTAAAGAAAGAGGTGAAAATGCAGAAAATTTGAAGCTGAATGACTGATGCTTAAGTCAATCTCCTCTTGGGATGCAGTTATTTGCATCTTCCGCAAAGCTACATTCTGTAGCCCTCAAATATATTACAAACAGGTTTCCAAATAAGAAGTTTATGAGAGTAAAGAAATTTGTCACTTCTTTGAAACGTAGGAGAGCCTCTCCTTTTTCTCTAACTTGGCATGTTGACGAGAATGAAAATAAACTGAAGCCATAGGTGTAGGTAGACTGGTGTTATTAACTCCTTTTTTCTTACAGGAAGGTTGACTTGATTAATGAAATGAAGGTAGCCAGCAGGGGTATCCCTGAGTTGTGTTGGGCTGAGCAGTATAGATGCCTCATTTCACTTGGCATTTGTTGACTTGTCTGTTGTTGTTCCCTTGCCACTGTCTGTCTTGTAGAAATAGCATAAAAATTCCATATGACATAGATAATTATTGTAGCATTTCGTATTTTATAAGTAGTAGCAGAGCCTATCTTGCAAAGTCACAGAATCATAGAAATTAGAAATGGAAAAAGTCATGCAGTTAACTTCCCTAACAATGTAAAAGCCATCCATACAATGCATCTTTCAGTCCTATGTCTGATTTAACTCTAAATACTTAATGTAATGTGGCTTTTATCACTTCCCTTTGGAAACTAGCTTTAGAGCTTTGTGCACCTGACTATGAGGAAGCTTTTCCTGGTAATCCTGATGTGTTTTTGCTCCTCAGTATGCTGCATTAATCAAATAAATGCAGTATACATATATATTACTTTAGGATGTAATATTTCCGTATTTCTGAAAAAGTTGCAAAGCCCCCAGTCTGTCATAAATGAAATCACATGTTTCATGTGTCATTATATGGACTCTTTCTTTGAATTGATCTTAAATATTCTAAGGAAAATTTCTGAATACAGGAACTGGAGGCAGAACGAGTAAAACTGATGGAAGAAGTGACAAGTAACAAGAGGAAAATGCAGGAGCTTGAAAACAATCTACTCTTCCGTCTAACCAGTACGGAGGGGTCTTTGGTTGAAGATGAGTCTCTGATAGAAGTCCTAAGAATCACTAAAACAACAGCGGAAGAGGTGAATTTTGAATACATTGCAGATACATTTTATAATTGTTATTTAAAGAGTATTTGTAGACAGATTTTTTTCCTCTTCTTTCCCCCCCGCCTCCATTTAGACACATTATATAAGATCCAACTTCTTAACAAATAAATAGTAGGAACACTGTCATTTTTTCTTCATAAAATGTTGCAAAATGGAATTTATATTCCAGGCATACCTTGGAGGTGTAAGTTTGAATCTAATCCCATTGTGCTTTGGTGTTTGAACACATGAAGACACAATGTCTCTGTTGAAATACTGGCAGAGGGAAGCAAGGCTCAACTGAAAATACCATTGTGATCTTAATCAAGACCTTTTCTTTTCTCTTGCGCAGTATAAATCACAAGTGACATGACTTAATCTTCATGGTCTTTTCCATTAATTTTAAGGTCAGTGAAAAATTAAACATAGCAGCGGAGACAGAGGTGAAAATCAATACTGCACGTGAAGAGTATCGGCCTGTTGCTGGTCGTGGTAGCATCCTTTATTTCCTAATTGTGGAGATGAGCTTGGTTAATGTCATGTACCAGACATCCTTACGGCAGTTCCTTGGCATTTTTGACCTGTCAGTGGAAAGATCTCAGAAATCTCAGATCACAGCAAAAAGGGTGGGATATGTAATCGAGCATCTCACCTATGAAGTCTTCAAGTACACAGTTCGAGGACTGTATGAAAATCACAGATTCCTGTTTATATTGCTTCTGGCACTGAAGATTGACTTGCAGGCCAAGAAGATTTCACACACTGAGTTTGAGACACTGATCAAAGGTAATTTCTCTAAAAACGTGCCTGTTTACATATGTCTGTGAACTGCCAAATTCTGATTTTGCAGTACATTTATGTGTCAGTATTTAAAAAGTGGAAATCTGTTACATGTTGTAAAACATTGCTATATTGCATTGCATTGTGCCACCCCTGCATGTCACTGCTTGGACACAATGACAAAGAAAAATTTTAGTAAAGTTTATAAAATGTGCTGAGGGGTGGACCCCACTGTCTCCAAGATAAGGTAAGTACAACCAGGTACTGAGATAAACACGGTTGGGTACTTGCCATCCAAATATCTCAGTTTACTTTGCAAACTCAGATTTAACGTTCAGCTGTGACTCAGCTGTGTTGGAGGTGCAAGTGAGCATGGTACTGGAGTGGTGGTTGAGGTGAGAGGTGTTGAAGATGCACAGTCCTGGAAATGAATCTACCATGTGCTTTCTTATTCTGTAGCCTAAGTGAAGGGAGACTGGACTAAGCATAGGTCCTTTCTACATCTGGTCTGAAGAATTGGGTTTGAGTATCCTTACAGATAGGAAAATTTTACTCCAGCTCTACAGATGGAGAAAAAGCAGCACAAAAATTACTGGGATACCAGCTTTGGGAGGCACTGAGATGACTTCTCCAATTCATCTTTGTTAAATGACTCTTCCATGCAAATTCTAGGTCTGGTTTAGAAAGATTTTTAGTCTCTAAATTAT
The DNA here is from genome assembly GCA_013399365.1 of Pampusana beccarii. NCBI lineage: Eukaryota > Metazoa > Chordata > Aves > Columbiformes > Columbidae > Pampusana > Pampusana beccarii. The sequence goes on from VWYH01002074.1 coordinate 520,545, forward strand.
AGAAATAGGTATCTTTTTTTATTACTTCTCGTTTTTCTGTTTAACAATGATTGTTTTCCTTCACAATACTTTTCACTTTGCAGGAGGTGCCAGTTTAGATCTGAACTCGGTGGAACCAAAACCAAAAAAGTGGATCCTTGACATGACATGGCTCAATCTTGTGCAGTTATCTAGGTTGTACCCTTTTAATCACCTTCTGGTGCAAGTTGTTAAGAATGAGAAGTCTTGGAAAGCTTGGTTTGATGAAGAAGCACCTGAAAAAGCTGTTATTCCTGATGGATACGACGGTTTACTGGATCAATTCCGTAAACTGCTCCTTGTCCGTAGCTGGTGCCCTGATCATACCGTTGCACAAGTAAGATACACTCCTGTACAATGCTTGTTCCACATGACGTGTCCTGTAGAACTCCTAGCTCCAAACTTATGTTATCTGATTTTTTTTTTATCATAACATTTGTTGCAGAGTGAGCTATTTTGAAAATCAGCTGTTGAAGTCCTTGTAATAAATATATGTGAAAGAAATTTTAACTTATTTATTTGCAATGAATTAGAAAGGGCATTGCAAAACACGAATTAAGTTGTGCTGGAGCTGTAAGAATGCATTCTCTTTGTATGGCACTCTTAAAGTGGAGTCACGGAACTTGTAAAGCAGTTGCATTCTTCCAGTGAATCAGAAGATACATCCCTATTTTTTTCACAGAAATGGAAGTAAAACAGTTCACTTCGATGACAGGTGAATTAAAATAGCAGATAAACTGTTTACTTACTCTCCATGTTGAGGAAATACTCATTAAGACTGTCTCGTAGCAGATATTGTAAAAGAAACTGCAAACTGCAGTTTCTCCATGGTCTGTGATATTTGGATTGTTCTTCTCTATGTAGGTCTGAAAGAGATGTATGAGCCCATGAGTACCCTCTTTTCACTTTTTTTTTGTCTTTAGCTACACTGGAAAATAGTGCTTGTGATTTCCTGCATATCCTAGTATTACATGTTACATATTGTGATAGCATCTGTGTTGTATTTAAGGGACACCATTTTTTCATGGACCTCTTTTTCAACAAGACCCCTTCCATCCTTTTTCCTTTTCTTCTCTTCAGCTGGTAAATAAGAGAGAAGTATGGGAGCTCCATCTGCCACAATTTAAGCGGATCAAACAATAGAGCTGCTACTGCTCATTTATCAACACTCTTATTGTCTTACACAACCATGTTTGAGAAAGAGTGCCTCTCAATAGTAGTATCAAAAAACGTAATTATTTAATTTTGGGGGAAAGAGGGGATGTGTTTTGTTATTATCTTCTTTATCTCTTCTTTCCCTTCTGTGTTTGCCCAAGTGTTACAAAATTTTACCTCTCTTTGCTGGAGTAGAAGTTACACTTAGTAGTGTATGATTAAGTTGTTTTTTCTGGAATGGGCATCTTCCTCAGTCCACCTTTTTCCTGGGTGTTTCTCTCCATAATACGCGCCTCAGAATCCGTGCTAGTAGTTTACACAGTTGGAAAATAATGTCTGTCAAAAAAGCGTTTCATATACCAGGATAGCTTTAGAAGTCCTTTTAGAAAATGTCTGTGAAAAGAGGACAATAGAGGCATAGGGAGGGTTTGACCTTTAAGGATAAAGTCTGAGCTGTGTTTATGTTCTGTGGAAATGCATATCCGGCATCAGAGACTTGAATTGGATAAGAACTGGACAGTGGAATTTCTGTTTGAAGTTCCATCAAATATACAGAAGATTGTAACTGGGTCAGATGAAAGATCTGTGTAATCTGCTATGCTGTAGAGACAGTGTCAACAATACATGCTTAGAGGAGCTAAGAATGGAACTAGTATAGAGAAACTCTTTTTTTTGGCTATCCACCAAGCTTTAGCAGTCAGTGATTTAGGGGCAATATCTGGGCTGTGCTCAGAGTTGACAGTGGATTTATTCTGCATGAATTTCTTTAGTTCTCTTTTAAAAAACCTTTTGCATCCTCTAGCAACAATGTTCACAGGATGGCTGTCGTGTGAACAGAATTCTTTCTTTTCTTTGTTTGAAGTTTACTATCTGAGAATTTCAATGGTTGCCTCCTGTGGACTGTAATTTTTGTTATACCAAAGTTGAAAATTAAAGTTTAGAAAGTTGATGCCCTGAAATGTAGGTATTGTTAAATTCCCCATCAGTAATTAATGCTAAATAATTTTTTTTAAAAGAGGTATATCATAACTTTTTTGTTGTTTTGTTTTTAGGCTCGACACTACATTGCAGAATCTCTCGGAGGAAAATATGCAGAAGGATTTATTCTTGACATGGAAGCAATGTGGACAGAAAGTGACTGTCGAACACCATTGACGTGCTTTTTATCAGTGGGGTCTGACCCCACTGAAAATATAGAACGTCTTGCAAAATCGAAGGTATCCTCATAAATGGAATTTGCTAGAGCTGATAAAGATATGTTAAGCTAGCCTTCGAACTAGAAATGGTATTCCCGTGCTTTATGGAAGTTCAAGTAATGATATTTATATTTATACTAGTGTTGTCTGGAAATAAGTTTTGGACCAGTAGCCAAAATGCATCTACTAAGGAAATGTAAATGTTACTTTCTTGCTTTTTCCAGTTGTGTGATTCCAGTGATCCCTCTGTCTTGATCCAGCGGACTGATAGTCCATTACTTAATGGAAGTACTTAGCTATACGAACAAAGCAATACTAGTGGTTTACATTGTGTGACATTCACTGTAGGAGTTGACAGTAATGACAATTACAGGAAGATAGAGAGAAAAAAAATCAGAAATATGGTGACAAGATAAATTAATTTGGAGACCCTGTCATTCAATCACTTCACCTGATGGAGATGTTGAACATTTACAACACAGTATCACTTTAAGGCACTCTGTGCTTTGTGTTTTATGGTTCACAATGTAGATGCAAGTATATTTTTCCCAAGAATAAGTTATTCACAGTAGATCTCCATAAATTCTCCTCCTTGCTAGCATGCATCTTCATTTAGAGGTGCAGGATTTTGTACACACTAAGATTTACTTGCAAAAGTTGTGAGTGCCCACAAATCTCTTTGGCTAATTGTGACTGCTAAAAGACAGCAGTTTTTGCTGTCATTCTGAAGGTCCATTGCAGTAGGCAGTTTTAATACATTCTCATGTTTTAAGGAAACACAGATAGAATAATACAAAGTGAGGAGGCAAAAGAGCTGAAGGGATTCCCTTGTTTGTCCACACATGGTTTATAAACAAGGCAATATCAGCTAGTCTGTCATAACCTGAAGTTCAACTCTAATGTTAACTGTAAAAAAAAAACTTCCAGAAGACATGCTGGGCCTATTTTTCAGTGATTTCCCTTTTACAGGCATGATTTAAAGTCTTAAAGTGGATTCATTAGTATTGATGGAACCTCTAAGTATGATATTAATGATAAAAAATAATTGTCTACAGTAGAAAATGTTCAAATTTGTGACCAGAATTTATTTTTCTATCTAAAATTTAGTTGTTCCAGTGGCCTTCTCCTGAAGAAATGGAAGCAGTATCTGTGACTACTGTGTTAACTGTGTTTGTAAACCAAGCATGGTCTACCTTAAAACTAGTTGGATTTCTTCCTCCTTTAGTTTAACTTGAAGATGGAGTGAAAATTTATCTTTCTGAACTAAGCTGAAGTTCATTATGCCTACCACTTCGACTTCAATAAAACTATATATTTTTATTATTGTAGAGATAGTTTCTTCTTTCAGGGAATGGTGCACAGAACCTTAAAGAGAACTGTCAGGGCCACTGTAGTGACTAAAATGATGATATTTTCATCTGGAGGTGAGGTATTAAGATGGCACAGATATATTGGTATGTCTCACTATTGAGAGAAACATTCTGTATGCAGACATTTTGATACAGTTCTTGCAGAAGGAGTAAAATGAGGACAATCTATAGGAAATGTATTTTTTCCTTGTCTTGATGTTTCTATAACCTTTAATGATTGTCCATTTGAGAGCTAACAGTGCTGAGAAGAACAAATTATGAGCAGATGCTTTATTAGGGAATAATGTACCAGCTGAATATTTATGCACTCTGCAGGGGTAGTCATAGTCTGTGGCTTATGGGACTGCTATCTGTAATCAGATACATCTTAGAAAAGGTAAAGCTTTTGCTCCTCCAGCACATAGCCTACTTCACAAGCTATGTAGCTTTGCTTCTTTTAGCTGCAATTTCAGGTTTTACTGACCTGAGAGCAGAATTTAAGTGCTTTCTTATCTTCGGCATTCTCTTTTCCTTCTATCTTTTGTCAGGATGCGCAGGATCATATATAGCAGCTGCATTTATGCTGTTCAGTAAAGTCAGGTCAGGGCCTGTTCTCTGACCCTAAGGCCAAATGACCCAGCACAGCTTGTGTCCATATGCTTGACCTTTTTCTCCTGCAAAAATAGGGTAGCCCCATCCATGCTGTTTAGGACTAGATGACTTCCTTCTTTTTTGTTTCACAGTGAGAGAGTCCCAGTAGCAGGAAAATTTAAGATTAACCTTCATAGTTCTCAGCCAGCTGAAGATAGGCCCAGATTGATAAGTCTTTATGCAACTCATTGCTCACAGCTTGAACAATACTCAGCTGTAGGTCTTGAACATGAAACTGTCCGTAAAACTATGTAAATTCCTGCTCCCTCAACATGTGTATAGAATAATATGCTCAACTGGGCTTGATAATTCTGATGTTACCTGGTAGGAGTCAGGCAGCCAACCTAAGCCAGGGGACTACTTAACAAGAACAAGGGTAGTAAGAACAATAAGCAGTAGAGGGTATGCCTGCACGTTACTAATAGACTTGCATGGTCTTGATTGCAACTTAGTCAGCTTGTCTTTCTCAGATCCCATTGTGAAAACTGGTGTCATCTTCTGGTTTTTCTGAACATCTGGCTTTCCTCTCCCATGGCATCTGAAGGAAAGACTCCATAAATTTCCAGAATTCTTGTGTTTGAATTTATGAGTTTTGTCTGTTCTGAATCCAGAAAACTAACAGCTAGAAAACTAGCTAGAGCTAGCAGATCACCAAACTAGAATCCTCTGAATCAGTGGCTCCACAGCTGCCAGCTAACAATATAGGATGTTTGCTAAGGAATGACTTAATGTGAACCAATCTTTCCTCTCCTGCCTGCTTCCTTGACAGTTCTCTTTTAGATGGAATAAGTATGTTCAGACAGTCGAAAAGACACCAAAATTGTTCACTTTACTCTGTGCATTTTGTGGAGCCTTAATATCTGTCCATCTCAAGATAGCCCACATCATAGGAAAAAGAATAGCCAGGCAGCTATGTTGCTCTGTGTATGTCCTGCTTTATTTGGGAAAGTGAGAAAAGGGAAGGGAAGATGTTCAGTTGTCTTATCTGATTGACTTTGTCAGACCTGCAGAAAAGTCCAGTCGGTGTAGTTTTCTTTCCACAGGTGAAGGATAACAACAACTTGGAGGGCTTTGCTTTTTTTGTTTATTCTAATATAATCAGTTTCCATTGATATTAGCAGTTTTCTTTGTGGCACAGTGTCACTACACATGGACCTACAGAAGCAATACATCATGTGTGTAATCATTCTGAAGAACTATATATAAAAGAAATGTAATTTTCTTCTTCCAGAACATTCCCTGTCGTGCCATTTCAATGGGTCAGGGCCAGGAAGTCCATGCCAGGCGCCTGTTAAATCAGTGCATGCAAGATGGAGGATGGCTCCTTCTACAGAACTGCCACCTTGGTTTGGAGTTTCTTAGTGAATTAATGGACACAATCACAACAACAGAATCTATGAGTGAAGGTTTCAGGACCTGGATCACTACAGAGGCTCACCCAGAATTTCCTATTAATCTTTTACATTCCTCTATCAAATTTACTAATGAACCTCCTCAAGGTAGGAAACAATGCTTTTTTTGAGTTTTGGGGCTTGCTTTCCCCCCCGCCTCCCTGTATCACTATACTCTGTGCAGTGTTTTAGTTTTTATTCTCTGTTGTTCCATTAGCTAAATACAGGACTGTGTAAGTCAGTTCTGCGATTGGATTGGTTGTTTTTGTAACAAAAATTGATAGTGATTTTGTTGTTTGTGTAGAACCTATGTAGAATGCCAGGTCAGTGGCCCTTTCTTAAGCTTAGTACACTCCATCGCTTTTCTTTCTGTCCTGTTGACCCCACCCAAGGATGCAGAGGGGACTCATCCTGTGCTCTGCTGTGTAAGGAAAAGGAAGGACTCTCTTGAACACCCAACCTCAACATCCCAAGCTGCTGTGGGCAGCTGTGGCTGTTGCTTCTTTTTATGTCATCTGACACTGCTCACAGGAGACTGACCCCAGCATCTTTGTAATTGTCTTTCAGGTGTTCGTGAGCTGCTCTTGAATCACCCCTTAACCTCTGTTACAGGCAAGACAGTTAATAACAACCCATAGTGGATCTGAATACTGGGGTGTACTTAAGAACCAATGAGATTAGGGTTTTTATACTAGTGGCTTATTTTACACACTCACTCTCTGATGCTCTCAGCCTCTTGTGTTGCATTCATTTCATATTGACTTCTCTTTGCATTGGAGAGGTTACTGCTGGTCCAGCAAGGGCAGGCAGAAAGTCATGCTGTTTTGATGCTGTGCAGCTACTTGTGGGTGCCAGTTTTGGACATTACTGGCCTCGGTCCCTGGGTGTCCCATGGCATTAGCTTGTGTGCATCTCCCCAACCGCCAGGATCTTTCCCCACTTCCAGAAAGTTTCTAGCTAGGATGTTTATCTAATGCTTTCTGGGCCTGTAAGCCACCAGTTTTCCTAACCTACGTAGTCTATGTACAGAAGCACAATGCGTGATCAGCATCTTAATTGCTGGTTCTGATTCGTGTTTCTGTATTAATTGGAGGATTCAGAATGTTTCACTTGTTACAGCCTGTACCACTCACAGCTAGCAAGTAGCAGGTTTGTCCTTGAGAGTTCAACATTTCCGTTTTATACAGCCACCATCCCTCATATGTGCAGGCGATTATCTGTCACCTTTCAGTATTCACAGTTTAAATTGTTTTTTTCATACCACAACCTCCTATTCAAGAGACTGAACAAATTCAGCCTTCTTGTCCTAACTTTGTAGGTCATGCACTCTCAGTACCTGACCACCATTATGGCCACATCCACTTTCTCCACACCTCCCTTGTGTGCCAAACATGAGCAATATATCTGAGGGGAAGCTTGACTGGTGATAGGTGAAAAGCGATAAGAACTTCCTACAGTCTGCTGGCTGTGCTGCTTCTAAGGTAGCCCACTATATGGGTTGCCTTGTTTGCAAGAAGTGTGGAATTCTGACTCATAGTCAACCTGGCATTTGTGCTAATCCTGAAGTGCTTACCAGCAGATCTCAGCGTGTGCATAACACATGGGGTTGCTGTGCTGCAGGTGCAGAGCTTTGCACTTCTTGTACTTCATGCAGGTTGTTGTGGGCAAGTCTTCATCTCTCACTAGATCACTCTGGACTGATCCTCTGCCATTTAGTATGTCAGCCACGCTGTCTAATTTAGTATTTTCTGCAAATTTATTGAGGTTGCCTTTTGTCTCATTATCCAAGTCACTGATGAAAATATTGATCCAATCTATCCCTGGTGGTATTATACTTGGTTGCATGTGGCTTTTTGTTTTGTGTTGGTGGTGGTTGTTGTTGTTGTTGTCTTGTGTTGTGTTTTGTTTTGTTTTTCTGGCTGCTAGGATATCTTAAGCCTTACTTACTTACTGTTCTTTGAGGCTAGTAACCAACCTGTTAGCCTACTACAATGAGATGATTGGTTTAGTGGGTAAGGGGAGAGCATAAAGTGTTGTTTACCTTGACTTCAAGAAGGCTTTTGACACAGCCCCCCAATACATCCTTCTAGACGTACTGATGGAGACATTACAGAGATGAACAGTCAGGTGGATTGAAAGTTGTGTGAACTCCCAGGTTCAAAGGGTTGTGGTCAGCTGCACGAATCCACTTGGAGAGCAGTCACCAGTGATGTAGCCCAGGGGTCAATACTGGGGCCAGCAGTGCTTAAAACTTTCACTAATGAACTGGATGATGGCACGCCCTCAGCAAGTTCGTAGGTGATACAAAGTGGGAAGGAGCAGCTGATACACCGGAAGGTCATGGCATTGTTCAGTGGGAGTTTCAGCGGATGGAGAAATGATCTGACAGGAATGTGCTGAACTTCAACATAGGTAAATGCCAAGTACACCCCTGGGTAGAAAGAAACTCGTGCACCCATACATGATGGGGCTGACCAGCTGTAAAGCAGCTTTGCAGAAAAGGACCTGGAGTTCCTCATGGAAATCAAGTGGAACATGAGCCAGTAGTATGCCCTTGGAGCAAAGATGGCCTGCAACACCCTCAGCTGCATTAAGAAAATCGTTTCCAGCAGGTTGAGGGAGGTGATTCCTCTCTATTCATCCATGCTGAGAGCACACGTGGAGTACTGTGTCCAGGTCTGATCTCCCCAGTGCAAGAAAGACATGGACCGAATGAGGCCAGTGAGAGGCCACAAAGATGCTGAAGGGGTTGGAGGACATGACATATGAGGAGGGGCTAAGAGCATCATGACTTTTTTAACCTTGAAGAGAGAAGGGGTATCTTATGTGATGCGAGCGAGTAAAGAAAACAGCAAGACTTTTCTCTGTGGTGCTAAGTAACAGAAAGAGAGATGGTGGACACAAATGGAAACCCAAGAAATTTCACTTCAGCATCACAATAAAACATAAGCCACTGTGAGTGTGGTCAAATACTGGAACAGCTTGTTCATTGAGTTGATATACTCCATCCTCAGAACCCACATGGACAAGGCACTGAGCAACCAGCTCCAGATGACCCTGCTTTGAGCAGGGGTGTTGCACAAGGTGACCTCCAGAGATCCCTTCCAACCTCAACTATTTGGTGTTATTCTGTGTGATATGAAAACATACAGCTTTTCCAAGTAGGCTTGGACCTGTTGATCTCTTGCTGTTCAGTGTCTGCGTCTTACCTAAATTATGCTGCTACCTGCAAACGTCCTTTATATGTTTGTAGAAGCAATTTACTACCCTGTCTTATATCTACTCATTATGTATGATGAGGGGAGGTTACTTAGTATTTCGGACTATGGCAGAAAGAAATACTCAAGCCTGACAGTTTATCTTTTAACTCTCTCATCTTTAACTGTGTAACACACTCACTTGCCCTTCGTATGTGTGTATTGCCACTGATTTCAGTTAATGAAGTCAGCAGGAGCTGAGAATTTTTATCCAAGGTCATATTAGTCATGCCTTAGTCATTTAAACCTCTTATTTGAGTATTCGTTTTCCTCTGAACATTAGTAAGACGTCTACAAAATGTCTGATCTTGTGAAAAGACACCCTGTTTCAGCAGCTAGTCAGCCTGCTGTTAACCATTTCTTACAGCTTTCTCTTCTCCCTTCCCCCCTTTCTAATTCAGTGCTCTGCATCTTTTTATTGTACTGTGATCCCTCCTTATCATTCAAACGATAACACCCCATCGCTCCAAGAAACTGTTTTGTAAGTCAGGTTACAGCCAATTTACAACTTGCATTTAGTAATAGAAATATGCCCAGTGTAACAATTTAAGTCAGGATGAAATATAAACAGTTTTAATTTTCTGATACTGTCCTGTCACATTGGTAGCACAATATGATAAGGCACTTTTGTTTGATTACTTTGTCTTGATTTTGGAACTCTCCTATGATACCCTTATAATATTTTGAAAAGCTTTTTTTTAATATATATTGTTCTACAGGATCTTTGTGAAGTAGGAAAGAAGCAAAAGGGCTTTTGTTGTGCCATAGGAAGGAAAATGGCTTCGACAATCTATTTGTTGTTCTTGAAATCTGTCTTTTTAGACTTGTGTTAATTTGATTAGGTGGAAGATATCATAACAGGGACTTCATGCTCAGTGTCGTCTGCCAAAGGCAGACTATGCTTCAGTAGTGCTGCCTGAAAGCATCTGGGAGTAGTGGGGCTTACATATTATATGGAAGCTGAGATTGTATCAGTATCATCTGCCTAAAGCTGTTCCTGGGATATGAAACGTCAGTGCTCAAACAAACCTCCCCAAGTATTAGCATTTCCACTATGAATTCAGGTTCTCGTCTCGTCTGCTTGGTGCCTATATGCCAGTTTGTAAAAATGCATACAGAATTTTGAGATTGTTACATGAATGAAATCTAAATAAAATTGTCTCAGGTAGAACTGAAATCTCATTTGATATGTAAATATTGAAGCACAAACTCTTGGATATTCAGTGATATACTCCATATTATGTTAGGTGTCCTTTTAATTGCCATATAGTAGCTGAATGGTTGTTTCAGTTGTAACTCGTAACATTTAGAATATGATTACTTAGCTGTAATTCCTTCTAGACTCCTGAACTCAATTTGATGTGCCATCTACCCCCAAAAAATTTAATTGAGGTTTGCATGCTATGACCAGCTGAACAGATAATTGATTCAAAGAGAGTATTCAAATCTATAAATATGATACTACTGTAAATTAGAACAGAGAATTCTGCTTAACAGAAGTTGGAATTATAGGTTCCATACACTTTTTTGCTTAGATATTACATTTTTGTACTTTTTTTCCAGGTGTGAAAGCTGGCTTAAAACGAACATACTCGGCTATTACTCAGGATCACCTAGAAGTGAGCAACATGCCACAGTGGAAACCATTGCTATATGCTGTAGCGTTTCTTCACACAACGGTTCAGGTTTAAAAAATCTTTAAAATTCTTTTCTTCTGTCATGATGCCACGTTTAATTTATTAATGCACCATGTTATTAAATTAAAACCAAGTTTAAATGAAAATCCCTTTTTGGTAAATTAATGCAAATAAAATAAGAAAGAAAATTCACTGCACTTAAAAAAGAGGATTTTTTTCTTTGTGAAAATGTTAATATTCCTATTCTTTGTTTGTATCTCTCTATTAATGATGATAAATTAAGGAATATTTCACTACTAGATAATAAATCAAGGATTTGGCCATGTGTGTATCTGTGTGTGTGTATGTGTTAGGAGAAGAATAATTTTTTAAAAGTTGGTGAAATACAGCTCCAGCTGGACTACTGTGTTCTTACTATATTTCATGTATTCTTCTGCACTTAATGTTTTCTTCACAATTACTATCCATCAGCCTTTTACCTTTAACTCTATTTTACAGGAAAGACGAAAGTTTGGTCCATTGGGCTGGAATATTCCTTATGAATTTAATCAGGCAGACTTCACAGCCAGTGTGCAGTTTGTTCAGAATCATTTGGATGATATGGACATCAAACGTGGAGTGAACTGGAGCTGTGTTCGCTATATGCTTGGAGAAGTGCAGTATGGTGGCCGTGTAACTGACGACCTTGACAAAGCACTGCTGAATACATATGCAAGAGTGTGGTTTGGAGAGCATATGTTTAGTGAAACATTTTGTTTCTACAAAGATTATGCTATTCCAAAAGGGAAAACAGTTGAAGACTATCTCCAGTACATAGAGCAATTGCCAGTGATTGATACACCTGAGGTAAGATATTTCAATATATTAAAGGGCATTGTTGTCAGAGAAGTAATTTAATTGGGTGTATTTTCCAGGGAGATGAATGTATATGTCAAGATTATCAGGCAGACCATCACAGTGGTTATCTAGTGTAGATCTGCTGATCAGAAAGAGGTAGATGAGGTCTTCTTCAAGCAATTGGAAGAAATCTCACATTCACAGGCCCTGGTCCTCATGGAGGACTTTAACAACCCTAATTATCTGCTGGAAGGGTGATATAGCAGGGTTCAAGCAGTCTAGCAGATTTCTTGAGTGCATGAAGAATGACAACTTCCTGGCACAGATAACTGATGATCCAACAAAGAAAGGCGCTTGGCTGACCTGATACTTATGAGCAAGGAAGAACTGGGTGGGGATGTGAAATCCAGAGACAACCTTGACTGCAGTGATGAATGGTGGAGCTCAGGATCCTAAGAGGAGAGAGTAGGGCAAAAAGCAGGACCACAGCCCTGTCTTTCAGGAGAGCAGATGTCAACTTCTTCGGAGGTTTGTTACAAACTTAGAATAATCTCATGGGATATGACCCAGGAGAGAAGACGGTTCCAGGAGAACTGGTTTATATTCAGGGATCACCTTGGCAAGCTCAAGAAAGATCTGTCTTAATAAGTAGGAAACCAGAGGCAGCAGGAGGCCAAATGGATGAACAAGAAGCTCCTAAATGAATTCAGAGATTAAGAGGAAGTGTACAAGAGGTGGAAGCAGGGGAAGGTGACCCAGCAAGAGTATAGAGCTACTGTCCAGTCTTTCAGGGATAGGGTTAGGAAAGCCAAGGCCAAAGTGGAGTTGAATCTGTCAAGGAATGTGGAGGGCAACAAGAAAGGATTTTACAAGCACGTAAACAGCAAAAAAGATGACTAGGGAAAATGAGGGTCCATTGCTGAATGGGGCAAGAGAACTAGTGAGAAATTATATGGAAAAGGCTCAATTCCGTCTTTGCCGTAGTCCTTACCTCCAGGAAACCCAGGCCCCTGAGACAAAAAGTCTAGAACAATGAACTTGCCCCTGGTGGCAGAGGACCAGGTTAGGGAGCATTTAAAAAAAAACGAACATATGAAAGTTCACGGTACTTGATGGGTTGCCCCCATGAGTGCTAAGGGAGCTGATTGATGTCCTTGTCAGATCCCTTCTGATTACTTTTCAGTGGTCATAGTGATTGGAAGAGGTTCCTGAAGAATGGAATATAACAAAAATCACTCCTGTCTTTGAGAAGGAAAGGTGCTAAAGAAAATCCTCTTGTAAAGCATTTCCAAACATGTGAAGGACAAGCAGGTGACTGAGAGGAGCCAGCATGGATTTGTATAGGAGAAATCATGCTTAACCAATCTGTTCACCTACTACAATGAGGTGAGCAGCTTGACAGATGGTGGGAGAGCAGTGAATGATTTTTACTTCAACTTCAGTAAGGCCTTTGACACTACCTCCTATAACATCTTCATAGGCAAGGTGACAACATATGGGTTAGATAAGTGTGCTGTGAGGTCGTTGGAAAATTGGCTCCAGAGGGTTGTGATCAGGGGCACAAAGTCCAGCTGGAGACAGGTCACTAGTGCTGTGTGCCAGGGGTCAATGCAGGGGCCAAAACGGTTTAACATTAACATTTGTTAATGATCTGGATGATGGGGCAGAGTGCACCTTCAACAAGCACACAGGAGATACAAAATGGGTAGGAGTGGCTGATAGATCAGATGGTTGCACTGCTATCCAGAGAGATCCAGACAGGCTGGAAAGCTGGGCAGAGAGGAATCTCATATTTGACAAGGGAAAATGCAAATTCCTGCATTGGTTGTCCTGGTGGACAACTAGCTGACCATGAACTAGCAATGCACCCTTATGGCAAAGAGACCAACAACTATCCTAGGCTGCATTAGGAAGAGAGAGGTGATCCAGAAGGTTGAGGGAGGTGATCCTTCCTCTCTAGTGAGCATTGGTAAGACCATAGCTGAAGTACTGTGTCCACTTCTGGGCTCTCTGGTACAAGAAAGATATGGGCTTACTGGAGTGAGTCAAGAGTGGGGCCATGAAGATGATTAAGGGACTGCAGCATCTACCATATGAGGAAAGGCTGAGAGAGCTAGGACTCTTTAGCCTGGAAAAGAGGAGACTCAGGCAGGATCTCATCAATATGTATAAATACTTGTTGTCAGGGTGTAAAGATGGAGCCAGAGTCTTTTTGATGGTACCCAATGAAAGGAAAAGAAGCAGTGGGCATAAATTAAACAACAGGAAATTCTATCTGACAACAAGAAAACACTTTTTTTCCAGTGACGGTGGTCAAGCCATGGAAGAGGTTACCCAGAGAGGTTGTGAGGTCTTGATCTTTGTAAATGTTAAAATCCCCACTGGACACTGTGCTGGACAGCATGCTCTAGCTGACCCTGCTTGAGCGGTAGTTTGGATTAGAAGACCCTCAGAGGTCCCTTCCAAACTCATTTCACAGACATGCAAACTGAGAAAGTAATGAAAATTTAAAAAGCCATATGGTCTCATTTTGCAAGTTATAATTGGGAGTTTATTCCATTTTGACAACAGGAAGATCTGCATGTTGTCATGAGTTGATGGGGTAGGGTGCAGGGTAGCTCCTGGTTGCAACCACTTTTACATGACCCAGTGTGTGTATGTTGCAATGGTCACATTAATTGGACTGTGACTTTCTGCTCCTTCTAGTAAAGGCACACGTGACGACGTTAGTTAAAATTGAAGTGAATGCTCTGGATTTCTGTCTCATTGCTATTGCACGAAGTTGATAAATGCCTTTGGAAGTAACTTCTATTAAAATTAAATAGACAGGACTGAGCAGAAAAAGAATGGTTTTCCTTTACTGATAATATGCTGGCTGAGAGGGTGAGAAGATTCCAAGGTCATAAAACAAACTTGAAAAGTTTTGAATCTCTGGAAGTAGTGAAAGCAGAATGCAAGGGTACGTTTGCTGGCCACGATGCACCTTTTCCAAGTGAGGGTAATTGCAGCCATGAAAATGCACCAGTGGGATCCATCTGAGCCCAGCTCACGAAGTGGTTCCTATCAGTGTATGAACCTTGACCCTATCAGATTTCAGGTGCTACTTTCATCGATCTACTTTTCTAAGCACTTGGGAACCTATTTCACAATGCTGCAATGTATTTTTGAAGTATTTTTTATGCCCGTAAAAAAGAAAAATCTGTATGTATGGTTTGAGATAGGGGAATTGTACCTTTGACTTTGATGTAAATAAGATCAAATCCAGGAAGGCAAACATCTTGTTCTCCTTCACATTTTCACATGTTAGGAAGAAAGCTATGACTTCCTTCTGTCATTCCAAAATCTGTCAAAATTGCTCACGGAAACCTTTAACCTTTTAATCTCTCAGTCGTCTTCATTCCACAAAGGATATTGTGCTAGTCAAAACAGTGTATCTTTGTTTCCTCCCCTTTCCATTTTTGGTTAAGAAAGACTGAATAAGCCTGATTGCTGTATCCTTGCTCTTTTGATGAAACTTCAACCTCTGATCAGAATAAACAGTAACTTCTGAAGAGGGCTATTGAACTCTGCAATCCCTTTGAAAATTACTTTGATTTCAGAGGGGTATAGAGCTTTAGCAATTGGTTTTGAGGATTTATCAGACTAAAAAAAAACCCTGACAGACAGAATCCAACATCCTTTTTTTAATCAAAATTCCCAGAGATTTTTGGATCAAAAAGAATGAAAGATTGAACTCCTTGATTAATATACAGGACATCCAGGACACTCATCCACCCACTGCTTTACTACTCTGGTTTCTTTGTTCTTATTCTTTCATATATCACTTGCATAAAAACATAGGACCAGAGTTGTCTCCCATGTAATATCCCTGTCTTTTGCAATATTACACCAATTGTGAAGTTAGCCCTTGGACTGGCACTAAAATTTACATTCACAATGGCAGATATGTTTTAATTCTTCTAACTTGGGCTAGCATTGCCGCGAAATCTGCTAGAGCAAAAACAGCCAAAGAAACCCGTACTGTGCAAGAGCAAAAGCAGAAAAGAGCGTATCTTCAAATGCGTATTTCATTCCATATAGAACATGAGTGTAATAAAGTGCATTGATTTTTTTCACTTTTTACAGCTGTTTATATTCAGGTTGAGTAAACTTCTATGTGTAAAATGTGTTAAAGACTACTCGGAACCTAATTCCATGCTGGTTATAGCCACACCTTCTCTCACACGCAGGATTAGGTCTGTACTGTGTTCTTTGTGCTGTCGTAAGGATCAGATCCACAACTGGTGTACATCAGTGCAGCTTTGCTGGCTTTGACACAGATGCAGCCACTCATATCCCTTGTCTCTGAGTTTCTAGATTTGCAAGCATAATAATATTACACATGGCCATTTTTATTCTGTCCTCAGAATATGTAAATATTGGTTACTAGAAGTGTTTCCTTGTAATATACTAATTCTAATATAAAAGATGAAAACATAAAAAATGAGAAATCGAAGATTGCTTGGCTCTGGTGCTCAGTTTGAGGGCAAGCCTTCCTCATTGTTGGATCAGTGGTTCAGAGTTTGTAAGAGATAGTTAATAGCTATAATTAAATGAGGGCTTGTGAAATCAGACACACTACAATTAGTCCTGGAGAAGAGTTGCAGTTGTCAACCTGACGATTATAGACTTACTGATATTTCAGTGGAAGTTTCTGAGAATGCTATTATCATTCAGACAAAGGGCAGCCTTGCAGCAATTCTGTGCTAGCTGTATCTTAAATAAAATAATTTGATTTCAGAAGAGAAGTAAGGAGTGAGAGACTTAAACCAAAAATAGCTAAACCATAGAATGTCCTAAATATATCACCAGTCATAAGATCTTTAAGTGCTTCGAATATGGACAGTGTTTTATTCACTCACTTTATTAATTCATTGCATGCCTTATAACCTAGGAGACATAGTAAAACTAAATGTGTTATAAAAGGTAAGTGGTCTAATTATTGGGCTGGTACAACAGCAGTAGATCTGTAGAGACAAAGAGTTGGTGGTGAGGGGTCAGTGTCCACATGTGACATGTTTCCAACTATCTCTAGTCTGATCCAGTGGAAAGGCATCAGTTTGTACACCCTGAGAGCACTCCCCTGCATGATCCAAAGCCTGGTATGTGAAGATAAGCAGAAGATCAGTTAAAAAAAAGCCCACTCATATGAATGAAAATGCTCTTGTATATGCAGCCTAAGTTAATGTTTTGGGGCAATCTGAGCTTGGCCTTTGGCCAGTTAAATAAGTGTATGTCCACTGACCTATTAATATCTATTGTTTGATCCAGCTGAGGATTTTCTTCCTTTATCTGTTTTCATGGATTCTTTCTTTGGTATAATTTTAGAAGGAAAATTGCAATTCTCTTCCTATTTTTTTCCCTTTTACCTTAAGGTATTTGGACTTCACCCTAATGCAGATATAACTTACCAGACTAACCTGGCTGATGAGACATTAAGGACAATAGTGAGCATCCAGCCCAAAGACAGCAGCGCTGGAGGAGGGGAAACCCGAGAAGCAGTGGTGCACCGTCTTGCTGATGAGATGCTAGAGAAGTTACCTCCAGATTATAACCCTCATGAGGTACAGGCTGCTTTATAGATACAGGCGTTTTATGTATGTATGTAGGTATATCTTTTTTGAGCTTTATTGTGCTTGTTAAATGTAACTGCCACGTGTTTTAAAAAGCTTTAAAAATTATGCACAGTATTTTATAAGTGTGTTTTGGTTTATTATCTAAAATATTCCTACACCGGAAACGTGTATTTCAAATGCCATAGTCCACTTAATTATTGACCTCAACTCAGAACAGTGATTAGAAACTTCAGAAATTTCTTACTTTCCTTAGTAGCTTAGAGAAGGATGCCGGTGCCTCTTTCTGAAGGATTAGTGATCTTGCAGTAGTTACAGATTTCAATTTACCTACTCTTACTATGATACCATCATTATGAATAATGGATTTAATCACTGACCTTTTCATGCCCCAGATTTTTTGGAGTTTGAGCCATGACAGATACATTTGTCAGTCTTTTCTTGCATTTTTGATTTACAATCTCATTAAATGCAAAAAAACACAGCATATAGCGCTCTTGCATCAGCTTGTAAGTGGGATCTGGTGTCTTGCCATGTGTTTCATGAACAGTCACTGTTGAAAACCCCTAATTTCCATGATTTTATTGTTTACAATTCTGTTTTGCACTGGTAGTGCTTTTTTTCCCTGGTTGCAGTCCAAGCTTGGCAAGTGCCCAGTGTGCGGTATTGCAACTTGTTATGTTATACTTCATTTTCTTCTCTGGCAAACTTAGAATGTCCATTTATGTTACAACCAATAGTCTTGGGACTGCCTTTTGTTCTAATATTCATCTCAGATTTAATATGTTTTGTACAAACAGCCTCTCCTGTGCCGTCATAATTCAGCTCGGAGCTTCTCTTTTTATTCCCCTCTTGGCAAGCTACTTACGATTGGCACCTTTTTCTTCAATTAGGTTTTCTAGCAACTTTCTGCATATAGTTTTTCTTCCATCCATCCATCCATCCATCCATCCATCCATCCATCCATCCCTGCTTGTGTCTCTCTTTTTTTGTTACCTGCTTATTGAGTGATTCCCAGTGATACTATATAAGTCATTTATTTGTAGAATTTGATTTGGAATGGAGTCAGTTTTCTAGTTTTCATATTATTATTTAATAGTAAATAAATATTATAAATAGCAAATAAAATGAAAAATAGTAAGTATAATAATTAATAACACTGAATTTAACAAATTTAATGTTTTACAACTTGGATTGTTCTCAGTCCTTTCCACTTATCCTTCCTATCAGAGTAAAGCTTTTTCCTGGAACTAGTTTCTTCTAGTTTTATTCAGCTCCTTATAATACTGAGTGCCTGGGTAGCATATATGGTCTTGCCATATTTGTAATATGTGTATTGAGCTAACTTTTTTCAATGTATTTGCTAAATCCTCTAAAGGATTATTTCTTGTTTCCCTTGTTAAACTGCCAACTTTTTATCCCTGAAGAATTCATAATACTTAGAAAACATCAATAGAACTGGACAATATTGTAACCAGAGGGTATTATTGCCCTCAGATTTTACCCCTGGGAAACTTGTGCAGTGTCTTTTAGTCTTGTAAAATGCATACATGCTTGTTTAATCCAAATTTCACTTCTAAATGATTTGAACAAATACTGTTTTTCTCTGGCATTTCTGCTGTTTAGTCTTTTCCTCATTCACTCTCATTCCTTCTTGGCTTATTCACTCATGTTATCCACACAAAACACACACAGAGTAGGTCTCCTCTTTTCAGTCACTTCCTCAAGTGTCTTAGCTTTGGAGACAACCAGTTATGGAGCCAGGACCTGTAGTTAAGGACAAAGACTCTGGAGAGTTTATTTTGAAAGTTCTGCCCTGTGCTCTTGTCTATTTTACTACTGTATTTGGGTACAATTCATACTTTTCCACGTGACTGTGTAAAAAAAAATCACTGCCAATTATTTTCATTACCGTTTCACTCTCGTCAACCAGTAGTATGACAAGCTATTATCTTTTCTCGTGATCTGCCAGTCATACATGAGGTTTTTATTTTCTTATAAGCCATCATCTTTATAATGACGCTTACAATTAGTTCTTTGCTTCTGTACCACTTCTCTGACATCTTCTCTGAGCTTCAAGGAAACATCTTTTACTTCAATTTGCTCAACAGATATTCTCTTATGATTCAAGTAGAAAATTCATGTTTGTAAAGATGTGGTGTGTTGACCCTGGCTGGATGCCAGGTGCCCACCAAAGCCGCTCTGTCACTCCCCTCCTCAGCTGGACAGGACAGAGAGAATATAACGAAAGGCTCATGGGTTGAGATGAGAACAGGGAGAGACCACTTGCCAATTACCATTGTGGGCGAAACAGACTCAATTTAGGGAAAACAAATTTAATTTATTCCCAATCAAATCAGAGTAGAATAATGAGAAATAGAAAACAAATCTTAAAACACCTTCCCCCCACCCCTCCCTTTCCCAGGCTCAACTTCCCTCCCATTTTCTCTACCTCCAGGGGGACAGGGAACAGGGGTTGTGGTCAGTTCATCACACATTGTCCCTGCCGCTCCTCCCTCCTCAGGGGGAGGACTCCTCACACTCTTCCCCTGCTCCAGCATGGGGTCCCTTCTGTAGGAGACAGTCCTCCACAAACTTCTCCAACATTAGTCCTTCCTACAGGCTGCAGTTCTCCACAAACTGCTCCAGCATGGATCCCTTCCACAGAGTGCAGTCCTTCAGAAACAGACTGCTCCAGTGTGGGTGCCCCAGAGGATCACAAGTCCTGCCAGCAAACCTGCTCCAGCACGGGCTTCCCACAGGGTCACAGCCTGCTTCGGTCATCCTCTTCCACCAGCATGGGGTCCTCCTTGGGCCTTGGCCAGCAGCGGGTCCATCTTTAAGCCATCTGACATTGGTTCTATCGGACACAGGGAAAGCTTCTAGCAGCTTCTCACAGAAGCCACCCCTGTAGCCCCTTCCTTACCAAAACCTTGCCACACAAGCCCAATACAACAGGACAAACCAATATTAGGTATTAATACTTTAGTATCAACTTGCTTTCTCTCCTTCCCTGCTTTGTTCTTATAGGCATGGTCAGAGGATGTCCTGTTGGATTTACTTTTCCCCCTTGTATTGCTTAGAAATGTATTCTGAGCTCAGGATGTAAGTTTGTGTCATTCTTTTATCAATGAGTGTAGATACCACCTCTTCCTGCTGATTTCTAGTTTTCTCAGGCTCTATACATCTTGAATTGCACCTCTTTTTGATTAATCAAACCCCTCTATTTACACACAGTTTCTTCAGTCCACATTACTGATAAATACTTTTCCAGAAAACTATTAAAAATTATTCTTTGCTTTTGTGCCATGGTAGTCATTCCTTTGCTTTGAGTATCTACAGAGCATCCTCTGGTGATTTTCCAAAAGTTTGTTTTGATAATAATATGTTCCTCTGTGCATCTCATTGCCTGTGTCAGCTGCACTACAGCTTCTACTGCTGCAGGGCCAAGAGATTTGACATGATTTCATGCAGTTTCTGATTCTTCAATATTTCATTCTTCATTTTGCCTAATGGGGTTTATCCTCTCTCTCATTCTCTATATCTTAGAACTCCTTTGGGTCTTTACCAATGCTTTTTTTGTCAGAGGGGGATTTCCCTTTTCTCCCATTAGTGCCCAGTTCCACCTCTTTGCTGCAGTTGGTCATGGTGCCAGGAGTGTGGCAACCACTACACAATAAGCAGAAAATATATATCAAAAGGTTTTCTCATCTGAACTGAAGCTCTGGAACCTCTTAGAAAGGGTGGAGAGGGTAGAAGTAAACTGTAAAGAAAGCTAATTTTTAAATGAAAGTGTGCATAATCTGACAAGAAAAAAAAAAAGAATGTCTAAAATACTGAAAGAAAAAAAAACCCAAACCCTAGACCAATGATGTTCACTAATATGTAGTCAAACATTTCACTAGAGCAAAAAAGAAGAGAATGTTTAGGTGTTCTCTGAGGGAAGAAGCAACAGAACATAGCAGAAGCTACAATATAATAAGCACATGAAATTAAGCTTACAAGTATAAGGAGTGAGGTAGATTATATAATTGCTTCCTGTGGTGTCTGAAAAAAAAAGGGAATGAGATGAGTTCTGTTGTTTGTCAATTTAAATCAACATTTTGTCGTTCAGGACCTCATTACCTGATCCAGGACATTATTACCTAGTAGATCAGTTTAACAATCCTGCAACAAATAAAACCAGTATACTAAATTGTAAGAGACTGAGGGAATGTGTCCAAAAGAGTTCCTCTGCATGCCTCATTGGATAAGAGCAGTAAAAAGAAGAACATTCATTAGTCCTAGCAGTGCAGCTTGGGTTTGCTTTTAGAAGAATATTTTGCTCCAGTAAGGCCATGACGCGGTAGTCTTTGGAAATCCAGTTATAGAGTTACTATCAGTGGAGAAAAGGAACAAAAAGTTTAGGAAACAAATGAAGGTAATTAAAAGCAAATACTCTTCAGGAAAAGTGGCAGGTGCCTTTGTTATCATGGAGCAGTTCTTGTGGCTCCCTTTAGAAAGGGCAGAGTAAATTTGACCAGAGCTAAAACCCCAACAGACTAGGTTAGGGCCACGTGATACTGAAACCGATTTTTTGCTGACGTTTCAGAGCTTCAGATTGTATTTTCTCTTGACACATTGTGAATCCAGAGAAAATTCAGGCTGTTACACAGAGGCCTTCATTTCTCCGTTATTAGCCTTTGGCAATGGCTTTGGAACAAACAACTTTCAAAACAGGGCAACCATTTTACCCCATGCTACATGCGGCTGCTTTTGTAGTTGTGTTCTTGTCACGCTTCCTCTCACCAGTCAAATAACAAACTCGGTGTCCGCCCATGAGACTATAAACAAAACAAGTCACCTTTGCGTGCTTTCTCAGACTGCAGTTTGACACAGGTGGTGGAAAAGCAAAATAAACCTTCCTCCTGACCTGAAACTGTTTTCATTTTTCTCACTCCAAAGGCAGGGGCAGAGGCAGAGTTCTGCTTTCATAACCCCTTTTGCCTGTGGGTCTTGCCTCACAGGTAACAGACAGATTACTGGTAAAATGATTAGGTCCAGTCAGTCCATGTGAGTGAAGACAGATGCAAGAACAAATGTCAGCCTGTCACACACAGCGGTTTGTAGCAAAAAAGATCTTTGCAGCTTGAAAAACAGCCTGCTAGGGAATAGACATGGAGACTTTCCAAAGATACTGCACTTTATTGGAGTTTGGCTTCTAACCCAAGTAGCAATGGGATTTTTCCTTAAATATTTTTTGTAGTATTGATTTTGTCTTGTACTCTGCTTAGTCTATGACTACATTAGCAAGTATTGCCTGGGAATAGGATTTCATCTGAGGACCCCAGCCCCGTGTTACATGTTTTATTGGGAAATTTACTTAGGTCTGATGCTAGGCTGAACACCCATTAGTAGCTGCAGTACATTAGACTCCCTGAAGCATAGCTTTTGAGTTTTTGAGTTAGTTTAATTTGAAGCCAAGCCAGCTTGTGCCTGGAGTCTGCTTTCCAGAGCATTTTTTTTGTGCTAAAAAACAAAACAAAACAAAACAAAACAAAACAAACCGCCCCTCCTTCCCTCCCCCCCAAAACCCAACAAACAAACAGACAAACGTAAAAACGCCAACAAAACCCAACAACAACAACAAAAACAAACAACGACAACAAAAACAAACAACCTGTCAGTTGGAAGGTCTGAACTGAAATGCTAACGTAGATGTTCTGGTTTGTAAGGTGTCTCTGGTTTACTTACCAAGCCTGTCAGATATGGTGGTCATATCTCTAGAGCTTCAGCTATTTCCTACGTATTTCACTGCCTGCTTCCTTTTGTGCAACAGGGAAGTGGTCCTTGACACCACCTGAAAAGAGCTGTGATGTGGACACACCTCGAGCTTGTCTTTCTTACTCAGGCCCCTTATTTAGATCATCTCACGGAATGATGGACTTGCTATTTCTGCTGACGAAGAGTATAGCAAGTAGGCAAGTCTAACTGAACATTATAGCATTTACTGAAAATTATAGGCAGTTACTGCTACAGTAACTTAATCACTGATCATTAAAAGACGTGAGTTTGGCAACTGCTTTTCTGCCGAATGTCCTACAAAGTATGTGGTGACGAAGGAGGTGGTGACCTGAGGTCAGCTAGGAAATGTGCATAGAGGAATCTGACAGAGTAGAGATGTGCGCTGCAAAATCATGTAGACAAAGCTATTAAGATTATTATTTTAGTTGCTCCTTTCTTAAATCACATTGTTTTATGTTAGATGACAGCTGTTTGCATAATAAGAAGGAGAGGTAAGTGGGCTTTATGGAATTAGTATATTAATCTCAGAAAGGCTGTTTTGGTTATTGAGTTTTGTCTTTTGAGGTTTTTTTTTTTCCTGTCAGTTGGGATCTATCTCTTTATGTCATAATAAATACAGCACTAGAAGTAAGTAATCTGGTTGCTTGATAAGAATTCTAATACAAAACCAGTCAATCATACCTCAGAGCTGGTATTTAAAATTAATCTCAACAGAAAGATTTCCGAGAAAGGCACTATATTACACCTAGTAAATCTCACTGTAGATCAGGATTGATTTGTATACAGTAAGGTAGAAAGTATGTAATTTTTTTTTTCAGTTTTCATATCTGGTTATGCTTGGTGCTCCAGGCTGAGTGTTGTGAACATATCTAGGATGGATTAGCAAATTTCTGCATCATCAGTTCACTCCATTATTCAAAACATTACAAGTATTTTTGTAAGTACGCGAAAACAAATCAGAAGAATGTTTAAATTTTGAGAAATCACTACTTAAACAAATGGTGTGATCATCAGTATAGTAATATTTTGGAATATTTCATCTTCTCTTTGTAGATTCATAAATATCAATATTTTGGAAGTTAACCCCTTTAACAACATCTTCCATGCAATTTTTCCTCAAACAGGAGAAATTCTTCCTCTAAATGGTCCCCAAAAGAAACACATGCTTTGTAGACTAGAAAAAAAGTGTATTTCTTATTTAAAGGTTAAAATGCATGGAGTATATTCTATACAATTCCTTTCTTATTAGTGGCATTCACTAGACTTCTAGGTATTCTGGGGAAAAAAGCAATTTTTAAATTTTTTTTATTTTTTTAGCCAAAAGGGAGAATTATCAATTTCTGTGAAATTTTCAGAAAGCAGATTTCCCTGGATTATGTCTGAAAAAAATGAGAATAATTCATCATGTAAATTACCCAAAACAGTTTATAGTCTCAGCTCTAGTCTCGTGATAGCTGATTTTAGTATTTTTTTTCTCTTTTACAGGAAGAAACATATTAACTCAGTCTATACAATGAACTGTCAGGCTGCAAAGCATTAGCATAATCGGCCGGCACCTATTTCTTGGGCATTCTGTCTGATGAACTCATGGGTCCTTATGATTAAAATATGATTAATAACCTTGCTGATAGCTGTCTTCCAAGAAGAATAGCATATAAAGTTGAAAATTTTGGCCTGGAGTTAGTTGAAACCTGAGAACTGGAATTAGTTAAAGCCTTTAGTCATTTATACTAACAATTATAACTACTCAACTGCTATATTCATCTTTCAGAAACTTGCTATTCAGTATAATAATAATATCTTCAATAATTTTTACTATGTGTATATAGTGTATAGTACACATAACAATGTATACTATGAGATGTATATCTGGAAAAACAAAGCAAAATCCAGTGGGCTTCTGTCTTTGGTGAAATAGCACGCATTATACCGAATCTTGTGCCTTCTATTGTGGGTTGTGGTTTTTAACATCTAAGACCCCACAGCCTAACAAGGACAGAAGGAACTGCTGTGTCCATTCAAAAAGAGGGAACTTTCCCTCCTTAGAATGATGGAGGAGCTCCTTTTGGTGAGCTAATGAATCACAGTCTGCTAAACCTTACAGCTGGCACAGGACTTGCCTGGCCATCTGTTACATAGAAGTTTCTTTCCTCAGGAATTACGCGGTGCAATTGAAAAAAGACCCTTTTGCTTTGGAAAACTATTGCATGGGACACAGAAGGTTACATTCTATAATCATTGCACTGTTCTTGTTTAGGTGAAAGCCCAGCTTCAAAAGATGGGAGCTCTTCAACCCATGAACATCTTTCTCCATCAAGAAATTGACCGTATGCAACATGTTCTGTCAACAGTTCGAACTACACTGACTGATCTCAAATTGGCTATTGATGGTAAGTTACACTATTAAAAATCATACTAATTAAGATGCAATATTAATTACTAATGATTGCTTATACTATATGGCTAAATAAATATTTCCCCTCCTTACCTCCTTTCTCTTTTGTTCTCTCCCTCCCCACGTTTTTATCTTTTTCTCTCTCTTTATCATATGACCACTAATTCTAGCATTTAAAGCCTCCTGATGGCATCTCTGAGGACACTCTACCCTAATTTATTCTGTATGCATGTGCTCCAGTATTGCAGTTCATGTCCCACAGCGCAACGGCACTTCTGTGATTCTCTCTAGGATCTCTACAGAGTTCAGAGGAGCTCGGTTGTGGGATTACATCCTCAGGTTATGTGCCAGCATCGGTTATGAAATTAAGATGAGACATGATGATATAGAACAAGGTATAACAGAAGTGCTGCTGCTGAGTTATTGGGAGATAGGGCACTCAGGAGGCCAGGTGGTAAAGACTCTCATTTAAGGTGAGATTTCTGATGTTCATGAAACTGGTTATACCAAATAGGAAGCCTGTAAATGGAAGCTGGAGTGAATGGAAGTGCCAGTCAAAAGAGAACGATAGGGTTCTGCTTTTAGCCATCACAGGAGGTAGGCAGCAGCACTCTGTATCTCTCAGAGACAAGAGGTATTTGGCTGAAAGTGAGCAACAGTGAATGTAGTTAAAATAAATCAAAGAGCAGAGGTGAGTAGAAACAGATGGAAAATTTGTTCAGAAAAGGAGTGAGGAAAAAGAAGGTACGATAATGTTATCATCTGCTTTTTGTTTTCACTTCCCATTTTGCTCATCTGCAAGAGCTGAAATATCCAGAACGGAAAGTATCCTGTTGCTCAGCCAAGCTTCTTGAATTCACAATAAATGAAAATCAAGCAGGAACGGTTCAGTTCCACTGGTTAAGATGTCACTCGAGTCTGCTGTTCTGCTGCAGAGGCAGAAAATATCTGAGACAGCAAACTGCCCCCACAGGGTCAGAGTTCCTCAAAACTACTCCCTTCTGATACAGGTGATAGCAGTACTGCGATCTGTCTTACTGGAGTTTTCCAGTCTTTTGACAGTAAGTCTTTCATGAAGGGAGATTTTTTTAATTCGTATTTTTGTTACACAAGAATGAAAAGGGATTTTTTTTCCTGTCATTTTCATGATTCACTGAGGCAACAATGCATGCTTCAACATCATGGCTATAATCTGAATGTAGGAAAAAGGTTCATAAATATGCCCAAGGCTAATTAGCTTCCATATCCTGTAATAGCCTATGCAAAGATCAAGTTGGAAGAAACAGTTTTCCTCTGTTTCAATACTGAGCTGAAAATTTCCTTTTGTGTGTGCATAGAGTCCCTTTTGAAGTAAATTAAAATAATACTTTCCATCCAATAAAGTATTAATCTTTCCTTGATTGTGACAGATATATTGAAAGTTTCAAAGCGTACAATATTCTGCAGAGGGGTGGATGAGTAACATAATTTATTTGCACTTAGTACTCAGTTGCACAGTGGGCACAGTCCTCTACCAGGTGTTTAATCAAGTTAATGCTGTAACTTTTGTGCAATGCTCTAAACCATTATAATTTTCCTAGGGACAGGCAAGTTAAATATAGTGAAAAATTGCCCTGAAAATGAAATTGGATGTATAGTTAACAATAACGATTAATGGCTTCTAGCAGATTCATGATGCATCAAGTACATGTGGTAGACCATTATTTAGGGGTTGGAAAGAGAACATTTAGGCACTCTCTCTTGCCTCAGCAAAGGGGAAAATCCCAAACTCTCCCATAGTAGATTCTCCCCCAAAACCAGTCAGCTGCAGTCTCAGAACACCTGAGGTGCTCCCTTTTCTTTACAATGAGATAGCCCGATCTGCCTGCTCAAACAGGTCATGTGAATTTTGAATTTTGACATCTGCCCTGGTCATGCGTCTGTCTCTGGTTCCATTAACCTGTGAAGGCCTGAGCGCCTGCTTGTGGCAGATCTAAATTTCCAAACAAATTCCAAACAAATTTTGTGTTTTAAGAATAAAGCACATCTTCATGTTGTGTCAGGTAGCTCTGTGAAAGGACTTCTGAATATTTGATTCTGCAGGTTGGATGTGAATAGATGGACCTTGTCATTTTGCTGTTGCTCACTCAGTTACATTTGAGGTAATATAAAGCCCCCCTCAGTGAGAGCCCATGTGCAGCTGAAGATGAGAGATGATGAGGGAATCAGCAGAGCCACTTTTGTCCCTCTATCCAGAGGGCAGATTAAGCAGTTTTCAGCTTTTGGGATGGGTGAAGATGCTTAGCATGCGTCTTAACATGTTTGTTGGCATCTGTGCCCCACAAGCCTGTATCTCTGTCAATAAACTTTGCTGCCTGGAGGGATACTTTTTTTGGATCTAATTGTAATAATTAGATTGTAGCTGCACTTTGTACTCTCAGTTATGTCCCAACCATTAGTTCTGTTTTAATTACTTATTGATTGCCCAGAATTTGTTTCACAGTTGGTACAATGCAGAGCTTCACATAAACCAGAAAAGAGCAATGATGATTGTCCTCTCAAGTGACCTAAATAGAGGCAATGTTCCAAACAGAGGAACCTTTTTAGAGACAAGGAAGGAGCTGTTTTCTCACCATTTCATCTGGGGAGCAGTAAGACATGGGACTCAAACCAAAACTCCAGATCTTAATGGGTTATGAACATCACATCTCGAGCCTCTGGCAGAAGGTAACTGTATTTTTTGTAGGGCAGTGTACGAGCTACGTAATTCCTGTGTACGTGCCTTATCTTCTTCCTGTGGAAGCGTAGACACCTCTAGCACAGAATACTGATACCCTGGCTGTCTGTTGGGGAGTGCGCACTTCAAACCCCAAGGCACTGTCTTTAAATGCAGTTAAAGCTAATGACATACTCAGTTATTCCTAGTCTGTTGGAGTAGAGGGGAACTGAGTGTGGCCTGTCTCTGAGATTGAGAGGGCTCTCTTTATTTCTCCATGCACCAAAGTAGAAGTGGTAAATGTTTTGATGGCACCCTGATGTGTCTTGTGTCAGTGGAGACAGTGTGAAGAGAGATTCTGTAGGAGTTATCCCTAGTTCCTCTGGAGTGGCTTCCGTGAATCTCAGCAGTGGAGCATGCTTATAGTAGCGCTGGAAGTGTGTATTGGATCGTTTGCAATGGCAATAAGCCCAGCTTTAATTTTTTTTTTTTTCCCCCCCCAATTTTTTAGCCTACTTAACATTCTGTTTAAGGGTTTGTCATGAAAAAAGCAAATGCTTAACTCATTTATTTATGAGTATATCTAGATTCTACTTTGGTCATAAAACTGTGTCCACTTCGCATGTTTTTCTGATAACTCATAGCTTTGTGTTTTCCAACTAATCCTTTGGAACTGCCTACTTCATGAAGAAGTGAAGGCCATACAGGAAACCTTGGATTTGCTGTCCTTTCATGTCATGTATGTCCCACATGGCCACAGAATTCCCCTTGCTATTTGTCTGGTACTTGCAGAGTTAGGAGGGAGAAGTCCTTTTTCCTGTTTACGTATTTCCTGAGAATACAGGAATCCCTCTAAGAGCTTTTACATGATTTGTAATGTGTAAAGGTTTCTTTCCATAGTCCCAGAGTTTTTGTTCCTTCCATTTTTGTTAGTACTTGCAAGACAAGCATTGCGCAAATACCTACAGGAGCCATAAGCCATAAGACCAACACAGAAGGCAAAACAAGTGGAATCAATAAAATATCTACTTCAGAAGTCATCATGGCAGTTGTCATGGAGCAGCTCTACCAGACTTCAGCAAAATTGCCACTGCAACTACAACGTGGGACCTCTCATGCTACAAATCTACAACATTTTCATGCATTTAATGCACACCATACATAACCTACATGGCAGGACTTGAAAAAAAAATCACAGATTATTCTTATCCTACACTGAAAGAGGGGGCAATCAGAACTTTTGGAATAATAGGGTCAGGAAGGAACAAGGATATTACTAAGGGGAGTTGGGACTTAGCTGTTCGCCCTCTTTTTTACCCACACAGATGCATACCATGTGCATGTTCTTTAAATGATGCATGAAAATTCATTAAAATTAATATACTAGCATGTTTCAGGTATATGTTTATGCCAGGTTGAGAAGTATGAGAAACTACAGGTGAGACTATTGAGACAGAAGGTATTGGAGAGTAAAAAAAAAATGCATTTTTAATATGTTTCTGATGTTTTTGGAACTTTATAATTCAGATAAAGCTGAGTAATAACTCAGTAACAAGGCCTTGAGGAATACTGGTGCACTTCACTGGTTTCTGTTCTCTCAGTCATTGATTTGCTGCCTTATTAAAAACTATTTCATTACCTGCTTTTAGCTTTTCACTGTCTTTACACTGTATTGCTAACCACCATCTTGGCTTTACATGTTTCCTTATTGTCATTCATGTAAGAATATGCTGAAACACCCAGAACTTCATGTAGACATGATGTAGCATATAGTTCAACGTTCCTAGTAGGAGTCACTTAGAATTCCTACATTATCTACACACACTTATGTGTTAAGCCCCTGAAAGAATGAAGTAAAGATTCGCTATTTTTTTCCAACTCAGAATATTACAATTTTGATGGTAGCGTTTGCATCATGTTGCTGCAAGGAATTTTTTTTCATTGTGTGTAGCACCTTACGAGAAGAATAGAAATTAACTCTAAAAGAGCCAAAAGAGGCAGCCAGTAGTTTATTCTAATCTATGTGGTGCAAAACTGAAGCATAGGAAACCAGACTTGCCAGAGCACACAGGAAAGGTAATTTCCCATGAAGGGAAGGAGTATGGACTCAGTCCCACTGGCTGGTTAAGTTCTGTTTTGACTTGTAATGTTTTGAGACTGCTGCACCAACACAATTTTAGTTTGGGCTGCTGGCAATGGTAGTGGACTTCTGGGCTGAAAGTTCTTGTTCTTTTACCTTACTAATTCTTACTCTGTGTGTGTGTGTGAGGCTTGTAGGGATCTCCTGTTTATCCACTTTTTGATGAAGACTTTATTTGAAGATGATTAAGAGCACTCAGTGAGGACATTAATCGAATGTAAGAATGGGGAATTCATTTGAGGAATGGAAGGGGTGAGACTGGTATGTCTTGTGGTGTAGTTACTCTTGGCTCAGCGGCTCTCATCTATTATTTACTTCTCATCCAGATAAGGATGCCAAAATGCCTCTTATTTTCTTTTACAAAGTGTGGCACGTTATTTCTGGACTTCTTAATAAGTGTTATACATGCTTGCCGCGATGCTGGCCAGGACAGTTGTTTAGAAACACACATTGCATATTTAGGACAAACTGCAGAAAATAGTTTATCTGCCTGTTCTATTACTCTAGCTCAGGGCAGTGATTTGTATCAGTGTGTGCATTAATTTTTATCTTCAAATTGTTGCTTTAAAATGTTTATTTTCAGTCCTTTGGTGGGTGTAACCAAGTGCATTTAGCTGGGAAGTTTTCAGAACAATTGGCAAGGTGACTTTCAAATTGCCTTCTTGCTGACTGAAGGAATTCGCTGTTTTGAAGAATCTAGGATTTGTGTCCACTTCTATGTGAAAAATCACATGCTACTCAAGTTTCTCAGTTCCTTTCCTCTCTCCTGACCTGAAGAATTAAATCAGAGGATTCCGCACAAGAAAAGGAAGAAACAAACAGAAAATAGAACAGGGGCAAAGGTTAGGTGCAGCTGGGAAGAACGCCACAGTCCACAAGAAAAAATGGAGGGAGTGTTGTGCATTGCAGGGCTCAGCTGGGATTAAAACAGTGTGGTGGAGTTAAATGAGCTTCTGAAAGCTTCCTGGGAGTCATCTCCAAATGCTGAAGCACCCAAGTGCTGCAGTGAAGAAAGAGGAAAATGCTGAAGGAACTGCCTGAAGCAAAGAAGTTGACTTATTTCAGCACAGCAACGGTGGTCACTTAGCTAGCAGAAATATACTAAAGCTTTAAAAAAAAAATAAATAAATAAAATTGAGTTTTAGGTATGGGAACACAAACGTTAGCTTTTATTGTTTTTATCGTACTCTGTATACCTTGTGCCTTTGGGTGGAATAATAAATAATGCTTTCTTTGGGGAAAGCATGAGCAAGTTAGCTGTTGCCATGGGGCAGAAAGGTAGGAAAGCTCATGAAGTTACAGGCAAGCTGGGATTTTCTCTTCAACTTGTTCAACGAAGAAGAGGGAGTTGCAGCTTGGTGGTGGAGGCAAGGAGTGACTGGTCCAATAATAAACCTGGTTGCTCGGGAGGTAAACTTGAGTGGGGATTAAAGGCTGAAGAGATCAGCTTCTGTAGCTGCAACTCTGACAGTCAAGAATGCACTGATGCTTTCACAGAGATTTCCCTCTGCGTACTCTTAATGCTAGCTTAACAGATTCGTTGTCTAGCAAGTAATGTCCTCAAGAGGCATCCTCCAATCCTGTTGTGATGATGTCAGCTATTGGCAAACTGTACTTGCTGGAGAAACTACCTTCTTCTCCTCTCATTTATATTCTATGTAATTATTCTGGTTATCCTTTACTCTGTGCCTGTGGGAAGAGAATCAGTCAGTGGATTGAGGACTTGTTTTTTTCATGCTGAAGTTTAAGATCTTTCCTTTGTTCCTAACTTAATCCACTCATTTAAGTGGGATATGCACATTTGCTAGTCTAGGTACAGGCTTTCCTAAATGTGAAATTCAAAATGTAGATCCAAATTTTACAAATTCTGTATTTTCAGATGTGGTAGGGGTGGTAGTGCTGCAGTCCATACAAAGCATTATATCTATTGAGTGAGTCACCCTAAAGCTAGATCCATTTTTTAAAAATGGACTGTTCACTTTAATTAGCAAGAAAAACTAGTTATCCTCAGAACTGGGTTCTTTATTTGGCTTATTCGCTACACAGCAATTGGATAGATTTAGATATGCTTTAGAAGTAAAATGGTTTAAATTTAGGGCAATGTAAAAAGCAATCTAATTTCCAAACTGTGTATACTGTGGAAACAGTAGGGTTGCAGTACATATTATTCTGGAAGCATGGACATACACTAATGCCTTTAAATGAACTGACCTTTCATCAGTCATTTTCAGATGGGCTTTATTTCCTTCAAAAAAGGGAATATCATGAAGTAAAACCAAAAATAACCAAGCTATAAACAGCTGGCCTGTGTGATTCGTGGAACATTCAAGCCTGTCATGTTAAGTTCATAGGACATTCTGTCTCTTCATATGGTAACCAGTGCTCTGAGCTTCTCAGAAGTTGAATGTGAGAAGCCTGTGGTGTTGTGCTACTCATCCAATTTATCAAATATAGTTTTTCAATCACCTTTATCACCCTTCTTCAGAAAGACACCATTATTTTTCCCATGTGTTACTAATTTTATTTCTGACTATTATCTTATTTTATAAATTATTTTTGATCAGAGTATTTTAGCTGCAGGAATGCATCCCAACGCCCACAGATGTCATTTAGTGCTGAAATTCAAGCACTGTATGCCGACTGCCAGAGCTGACACCCACTCACTAGGAGTATTTATGCAGCTATATGGGCAAGACCAGAACTGTGAACATACCTCATCCTCAAGAACACT
The DNA here is from genome assembly GCA_013399365.1 of Pampusana beccarii. Classification (NCBI taxonomy): domain Eukaryota; kingdom Metazoa; phylum Chordata; class Aves; order Columbiformes; family Columbidae; genus Pampusana; species Pampusana beccarii. The sequence goes on from VWYH01002074.1 coordinate 553,393, forward strand.
CTGGCTTAGCGTTCTCAGCAGCTGCTCTGAGTCATAATGGGCAGAACATCCCAAGAGATTTCATCGTGCTTCGGGGCAGAGGCTGGTTGTATCTCCCTATTTGAAAAGCTGCCCACGAGAACTGAGAAGAAAATGTGGCTCTCTCATACCCTCGTTGCAGGAGAAGGTTGGCTGCATCAGCCTGAAAACAAGGAAGAACCAGAGATTAAAGAGTTTGTTCTTTCTTAGTTCAGATGGTATTGATCCCCAGAGCTCAGAGTGCTCTTCACTTGTGTTCTGTCCTCACTACCGTAGCTCTGAAGTTGAAACCAACTGTTGCATGATTTTTTTTTTTCACTTTTTCTGCCTCCAGAGGGTGAATAGAGTGTGTGGTCTAATATTAAGTTTTTCTAGGCAAAGGGGAGATGACACAGATTGGCTTCTTTCTTAAGTGTTGGTGCTCTTGGTTGTATGTTAGAGAAGATTTATACTCAAAGAGAAGGTTTATTAATTGTGCTATGAAGATGCTTAGCTATCCCAAAACATGATTCTGATCCTGACTTAGAAGCCATTACAGAGAATATGAGTTAGTAAGTATTTTTTAATATTTGCAGTTTTGTAAAAGATAATGGTTTCCTCATAGCATTTGTTGCACAAAAGGTGGTGCATATAAATGAGAGCAGGTCATTATCTGCAGGAAGAAATGAAGCATGTTTGCCACTGATAAAAAGTAGAAAGTACCAGATTTGCACACACTGTTATGCAAGTGTTTAGAGTGGCCTCTGCATTCTTCTAAATTAAAAGCTGGTGTTTGTTTTCTGGATATTCTCCTTCTTCGCCTGAAATGGGGACCTGTCAGCCTCAGTGCAAGGAAGGGATCTGAAATGCTTCCTTATGAGAGGCCACATTTCCTTACAGGTGTTTTTGGATGGGCCACTGCAGTTCTTGTTTGCAGTCACCCAGACCACTTGCCTTTCTTTTACATGTTCCACCATGCTATGGTGGAAGCCACCTAATCCTGTTTGGTATCTCATGTAATCCTTGTGGCATTACAGCAGTTGTGTGTACGATGATGCATTGAATATTGGTATTACATGGACAATTAACTGGAGTGAAGTCTACCAGGCTAGTTTCTAGAATTTAAAATATTTTAGCTGGAATAGAGAAGGCATCCTGCGGTATGGCCATGTGCCAGCTCTCAGTACTATCGAGAGTACAAATTGATAAGGTGTAGGAACTTCTGGCACATGGAATGGTGAGTGTCACTGAAAAATCACTGTCTTAGTAAATGCCAATATTTTAACGGAGAAAAAAACTAGTACCATGCATAGAATGTTCGAGCGTGCACAGCCACTGCCAAAAATTAAAATAAAATCTTGCCTCTAGCTTTATTCTACATAGTGCATTGCCATCGGGAATCTTGATAATGGAAATGTAAAAAGTTACCATTAATAACAATGAATTTCATTAATATAATCACTGTCAGTACACGCTCAGGGTACAGATGAGTTACACAGTATATCTCTATCATTGATCATGTATGTAGGAACCACTAAAATATACAAAAATGTTTTAAATGATTGATCACATTCCAAACACAGTGTGAATATAATGAATATAAATACTGTGTGTGAGGGAGAAGGAGTTGTTTAAAAAAATCTTTATTTCTGATCAAAATAGCAGAAAAACATAATTTATCTTGTCACCTTTAGCTTTGAATCAAGTCTTATAAGTTTGAGCAAATCAACTGCAAACTGGTAAGACTTTAGTGCAACAGGTGTGCAATTAAGACACAACAAAAGAGGGTTTATTAGACTCTGAGTGTCATTTGGAAGTTTTAATTGCCTTTGCAAGCTAGGGGAAAGTTCATTCTGAATGTTTTACTACTCTTCCAGGAACCATAATTATGTCAGAGGAATTGCAAGATGCTTTGGATAACATGTATGATGCCAGAGTCCCAAAACTATGGTTTAGGATTTCCTGGGAGTCGGCTACTTTAGGATTTTGGTTCACTGAGCTTCTTGAAAGAAACCAGCAGTTCAGCAGTTGGCTGCAGGATGGCCGACCAAACCAGTTCTGGATGACAGGATTCTTTAATCCACAGGTAAGATTGCCGGACAGATCTTTTGGACTCCCATGTAACAGTTAAATTAAACCTTGAGAGAACTTCAAATTGACTCAATCGTGATTATACAAAGTGTAATCTAAATTCATTTTTTAGCATATATGTAGGATAACTCAACATCTACTGGAGAAAATTTTGCTAGACCAAAAGAACACTATTGAAATAATGGTATTCAACTTCTGGTTGCTTTAATTATAGTGTAGAAATTGGGTAAATACATCTTTTCACTTTTGAATGTTAGCCTCCTTTTTCCTCTCCTCTGTTACAGTAACATTTTAAATTCCTTGTATGAAAATCTCTTTGAGTGCAAAACAAGGTAAGTTTCAAAAGTTTGACATAGGAAGAAGAGATTTGGACTTGGCTCTCAACCCTTGCAAATTAGCTCCTTGAAATGGAAGGTTTGTTATTTATACCACCCCAGAATTGTGCCAGACTAACTCTGCAGAGACGTGCAAAAAATACAGCCTCTCGCCTGCACCGTCTAAAATAAAAACCTGGCACAAAATGAAACAGAAAAAAAGGAACAGCTGAGAACAGAGTTAAAAGAAAGAATACATACCTAGGTGATATGTAGTTTCTTTGCACAGCTATCCACATTCATTAAAGCTTTTTATGATTCACAGATGTTTGTGGGAAGTGTGAGTTGTGGAAGTGAGTCATTGTGAGAGTATCCAGCCAACAGGTTTCCGCGAAGCCTTAGCAAAAAGCTATTTTAAAGATCTATTTTAATCTCAGTACTTGTTAGCAATGCAAAAGCTAGCTGAAACAGCTGCCTAGAATAGAGAAAGCCACAGTGGCAAATATTCTCTAGGGCTACTGCTGGGACATATCCATCTATCATCTCTCCTGTGCCAGCTGTCTGCCGATACCACTTTATAGCATGGAAGTGTGCTCAAAGAATCCCTGAGCAAAGGGTTCCCAAGCAAAAGTATGAGGGAGAAGAGCAGGAGTTTTAAGAAAATGATTATGCTTCCATACTTGGTTTGTTAGCAACACATTGATAGTGACACTCTAAAATATGCCTAAGTAACTGGATGGAACCCTGATAGGCTTTTGGTTTTGTTGGTGTTCGCTTTTGTGCTACAGATAAGCAAGACCTGATACAGATTTTATACTGGCCATTTTAGCTGTCTTTGGCCAACCCAAACTGGGCATCCTGCAGTTTTCTTGATCCTTACATCTGCATTTCTCAAAAAAGCTGCCAAATAATCAGAGTAAAATGTCCCCAAACAAGTTGTGATTTAGTAGACCATAGTAAGTGAAAGAGCCTCCAGAAACACAAAATTAAACACTTCATAACAGTTCTAAAAGTCCCTCAATACACAGTGTGCAGAGAAGAAAATCTGAGAATGAGATGTGCTTAAAAATGTATTTGTGCTGACAATTACAAGGTTAAGAATCAGATGGTTATTGTTGTAGTCTCCATTTTCTGCCACCCAAGCTGTGTGAGTGGCTCATTCTACAATAAATTCACCTGAGCAAAACCTCCTTTTCTATTTAATTAATTATTTTTAATAGTCATATTGCTGTGTTTAAAATCCGTATTTCATATGTTAAAAAAAATTGATTTTAATCTTTTCAAGCAAGTTGAGGTGATGAAGTATTACTGCTGCAGTTCTTGTGGCTTGTTTGTAATACCTGAGAAATTGTCAGAAAAATCCTTTCGTTTGTGAGATGAAATGCAGCTCCTAAGTAATTTGTAATTTGCCTACTTGCATAGATCTCACTGTTTGCTTTATCGTCAATGGATAAATGCCATGGATGGCACAAGACAATAAAGTAGATTTATAGCACTGGGAGAATGAGACATTCTGGCAATAAAAAATAATATAGGACCTGACTCTGCCCTCTCTTGGACTGTTTATACACTAGGATAAGTCCAGTAATTTCACAGAAGTTAATCTTTATTTATAGTGATACAAATGAGAGCAGGCTCAGGCTTCTATGTAAAAGAAACCTGATTCCCTGTCTGTATCTGCATTGGGCCAAGATAGCTGGAGTGTACAAAACAAGACAATGCCATGAATTTTCTTCCTTCCTAGAAATTAATCTGACGTTACTGGATTTTTTCCTCAAAAAACTTGACGCTATGCATATCTCATTTCTACCTCCCAGTTTCCACATTGTGGCTGATGCTGTTTTATTGTGTTCTTGTTTGCATCTCTGTATCCAGTTGCTGCCGCTTGTCCTATATATGGATTTTAAGCCCTGTGAGGCAGAACTGTCTTTCTGGTTGTATAGTACTTAGCATAATGAACTCTCAGCCTAAGACCCTTAGATGCCAAAGCAATGTGAATACTAATAAGAATACGAAGTACAATTGCCTCCATTCCTTTGTGCCCACTTAATTCTAGTAAACCTGCCATAATTTGCTCGCTGTAGAAACTGCAAAATAAGCGACAAACGAGGAACCTCCTAAGCCAGGTAAATGAGAGAATATGATCGTGAAAGCAATAGACTTAACCGATTTCCATATTTCTTGTCATAGCTTCCATGGATGCCTGCTTCTCCCTGACTGGAAGGTTCGGAGTTAGTTTGCTTGGGTTGTTAGAGGGCAAAGGGACAAAAATTTAGCAGCCTTACTGGGCAGTCCAAGGAGAAGTTCAGGAAAAGGCAGGTGAAGAAAGAAGAAATAATTTTCCCTGTTTCTGAGCTCTCAACAGGCCCCTCTTAACTCCCCCCCAAAAACCCAAACCCCCACACAAAGAAAAAAAAAAAAAACAGGGAAAAGATTACCAAGAATCGAAACAAATGTCATGGCAAGCGGTCCATTGTGTCTCTGACAGTGGGGTTTGTGGGGAGCCAAGCCCTCTGCCACACAGTGGCACCTCAAGCCACTTGGTTCTTTCTTGCAGTTCATTGTGCAGTTCGCCCACTCTGGGATATCCAGCTGGGCCTCCAGCTCCCGGCTGCAGACTTTAAACGCTGTCTAGGATTCATTCAAATGAGCAGATAAGTGGTGCAAGTCCCACTGCAGACAGCAGCGTATGGGTCCTGCCATCTCTGTAAGAATAGTCTGCAGTCTAAATCTTATCCCTGAAGACAAGTCACAGCTCTGAGTGTACTTTTATTCCCATGTTTCCGCAGTGTCTTTGAACTGATTCCCTTAATGCAGTCATTGCTCTGTCTTGTCCTCTTCAGGCTCTTCTTTCTTTAATATTTCAGTTTATCTGGGATCCAGTAGCCCTCTGGGGCCTTCTGGCAGTGAGCACTTCATGTATTTTAAACTATTGGTACTAGCATGTTTCTACAAATTAAAAGACTTCAAATTAACTACAAGGGTTCTGCTTTCATTTAATGGCATCTCTGATAGAAGAACTTGGCCTTTAATCCTGTCTCCCTTAGCTATATGCTAGAGTTCTCAACTACTTCAAACGCAATTACAACTATCTGTGCTATCACAAAACCTCTTTAAAACACCTCTCCTGGGGTCTCTGGAATGATATTAATGAGAAGAAACCAATGTCAGTTAACAGAAACATCTGAGTTCGTGAATGTCATCTCACGTTCTCATAATTTGAAGGGTGTTGTGTAGCTACAAAGTGCGTAGCACGTGCACCAAGCACTCCAGTCCCAGCAGCCAGAGGGCTGGCCTCTGGTTCAGTAGGCCGAAGTGCTTATGTTTCTGCATCTGACTTCTTTCTATTCTTTTGGCCCTGGCAGTAGCGTAGCAGAGCATCCTGCACTGTGGATACTGAAGAAAAATTAAGAGCTTGTTCAATTCCCTCATTGCTCCTGATTTCTTCCTAGCTGTGCTCTTGGCTCTCTGATACCCACCTGTGTGTGTGTTCCCCATGTGCCACTGTATTCCCCCGTCTCAGTCTCCAGATACCTTGTTTCTCAGCTCTGAAATCTGCCTCAAAATCCGCCTCCTTCCTTGTTGTCCTTCTCAGTTAAGTCCCTCTTGCAGCTTCAGTTTCAATGTTTTGTTCATTCATCTCCCAGCTGTGTAAATGGGTTTCCATAAGTTAAATTAGGTGTATAGCTACAGCAAGTTGACTGAAGTGCAAAGCAGCCTACCCTCCTGTCTCTTAGGACTAAGGTATTTCTTATACCCTGCAGTGTGTGTGCACATGGGCAGTCAGTTGTATGAGGGAAGCTAAACAGCATCTTCAGCCTGGCTTCTCTTGTGACAGCTTGTAACTAAATCATGAGATTGTAGCTTTTCAGAGGCCAGAGTGAGTGAGTTTCATTCTGTGCTGCTGAAGCGCTGTGAGTTTATCTTGCCCATGTCTGGAATAGTACGTTATTGTAGTATATTAAGGCTTTGCACTGAGCAAAGTGACAGGGGCATTTCACTATTTAATTGCGTGATTCCAGTTTGCATTTCCTTTGTGTTCTGCAAAATGTTCCATGATTTGTTGACTGAAGAGCATTTGGTATAAGAAAAGATGAGTAAATAGCACACGAAATACCAGTGGTATTTGTGGCTTAGCAATTACCTGTATTTGGAACCTCACAAAACACATTAATCTGGCAGCCTTGTAAAACTCTCTCCATCTGGCTGGTTGTAAAGTAGGGTGTGAGGTGAGGTGAGATATACAGGCAGCTTCTGATGTATTAAATAAGCTGGTTTGGTGGCTTCTTAGCACCAACACATGCACACCAAGTATATAAGAATGCATGGTAGTGGGAAGTATAGGAAAGCATTGGATTTACACTACTGAATTTAGTTTTATATATACATGGATTCTGTGGAATGAGGTTTTATGCTGCTGATGTCATTTATATAGGAAAAAAGTGGAAAACAAATAAGTTTGAGTTTTTTTAAAACCCTTTAAGTCATGTTCAATCTCTTTAGGGATTCCTAACCGCTATGAGGCAAGAGACCACTCGCATGAATTTAGCAAAAGGGTGGACACTGGACAGTGTTGTCTTACACAATGAAGTGACCAAGATGATGAAAGAAGATGTTGTTGGCCCTCCTCCTGCTGACATCGGTGGGGTTTACATATATGGCCTTTTCCTGGAAGGGGCAGGTTGGGACCGCAGAAACGGCAAGCTGGTTGAGTCGGCACCAAAGGTAAGCATCAAGTGAGCCTGACTGACTGTGGCACAACGTGGTGTGCTGAGAGAACAGCGGGAAGGACTCTGAGTGCCTGCAGCAGTGGTTTCACAACAAGTTATAAGAGGGTAAAACAGTGGCACGGCTGGACGGGGGACACAGTGTTTACCCACCAGCACCGAATGAAAAGACTTTTGTCAGAAAATGAATTCAGGATGCACCACTCTAGAGCAGACCAGATACAGGGCTCCTTGGCTTCTGGAGCCATGTAAGCACAGCTACGTTTGAATAAAATCATGCAACCCATGGTCAGCCTTCTTTTGACTGACCGAGTGGGACCCTGTCACAATTTCCAAAGCCTGGGACTGGGTTTGATGACAGCTGCCGTGGAGGTCAGTGTTTGAGTGACTAGAAATCCCTGGCATTTGTTTCTGAATAGGAGAAAGAGTAGTAGTTCTGGCTTATGCTCAGATGTTCCATGGACTTAGATTTTACTGATGTGACTAGGCAGATTTAAAACCTCACTATGGAGTAGGGAAAGCTGCTGTTGACTTTTTCCAAACCACTGATAACTGTCCTGGAATTGGGAGTTGAGGTAATTCCTCTCCATAGGTAAAGCACATCTGTGTCTGGCTGAGAGCAAACTTTTCCAAACCAAAGCTTGCCAGCTGTAGCTTCTGGTGACAGATGTTGCTTGGTTTGTCGAAACACACCTTCAAACCTGAAGTTTACTCAAGTGCCCTAGAGTGTTCAGCAAGCCTCCATGTTGCTCTTGGGCTGCTCTTTTTTTTATTCCCTGTCAATGAACACTTTATAATGCTGGAAGACCTGAAGGGATCTAGTCTGTGCCAAGAGGCACCTTGGGTCTTTGAAGCTCCACTGTCAGCAGTGCAGAGTTAACAAGAGGATTTGCTAAATGCAGCTTGGCCTTTGTAGCTCCGGTCCTGCCATTCAGGGAACAGAAGGTGGGAAAAGAATGGGGAACACTAGCCAAAGGGGCAGAGGACGGGGAAAAAAGACAATGGTATCTCTCCCTCTTAGAACCACCCTGTTGTTTTTCCATCTGCTTCCATGAGGTGCAGTTTTCCAAGTTTCTGCTGCTTTCTTTTCCTTCCAGGCTTCCTGACATCTGTTGTCCCTGATCTGCCACTGCCTTAAAGTTAGAGCAAATGTAGCAGTGAGCACAGGACTTGTGTTCTGGTGTGCACTTCTGCTGTGGTGCTGGAGCTTTTGCTGAAGGCCATCACTGAATGGAGTTCTAGCGTTCAGAATTCAGACACCTTGTCCTGCCTCTCTAATTCTGAGCCCTATGTCTCTTTTAACATTCCCAGGTGCTGTTCACAAGTCTTCCCGTAGTCCATGTGTATGCTGTTAGCACATCGGCCCTACATGACCCAAAGAAGAAAGATGGAAGTGTGTACTCCTGCCCCGTCTACAAAAAGCCTCGGAGAACAGATCTGACGTACATTTTCTCTTTGTATCTGAAAACAGTGCAGAATCCCGATCATTGGACATTACGGGGGGTTGCACTGCTCTGCAATTCAAAATAAGAGCCAGCATACAGCTATAAGGAAAGAACCACCTAGGAAGATTAATCTGCAGCCGGTAGGACTTATACTATTGACAAAGTGGTGGCCACCTTCTCATTGGGGTATGTGAGCTAGCGAGTGATGTACAGAGATTGCACATAGATTAGTTTACTCTGTTCACAGCAAAAATAGTAAATGTATTTAGCCTGGGAATATCAGAGGGAAAACAGTTGCAGGTGTAAAATTTGGCAGCTGCTATAATGCAAGTGAGAATATAATCAGCTAGCTTGCTCATTATGGAAACACTAGGAAAAAAGTGCTTATGATACTGACAACTGCTTTGACATTTATGGTGGTTCTTTTGTAGATGCTATCTTTTCTTCTTAATACAAGACTACTTCACAATATAAGATAATTATTTTAAAATTCAGTTTTGTAGTTGAAAACTTATAATCTGTAGCATTATTGAAGCTGTAATGACAAGTGAATTAAATGTATGGTAAAACTTTATGTTTATCTGCACGTATTCCAATGCGCAGCTCATTTGATTTTGCTTTTGTAAACTTAGTGGGTAGTTTTACTAATGGATGCTACCATTCCTTTGGTTAGTCACTTGTTTATGCAAAACATTCATAGAAGTTGTACAAACAGCCAAGTTTATCCTTGCACATATTAACTAATTTCTAAACCTATCTCCCATTATAAGGAAGATGTGCACTCCACCCCATTACTAGTGAGAAAAAAGTTTTGCAGTTCTTCTCAGAGTGAGCAGATCTGAACACCAGTTTGGATCTGTTAGTTTTTGTGGTTTTGTGTGTTACCACCATTGTTGTCTACCCTGTAATTGAAGGGTGATTGCTGCTACTTTTTTAAATAGATGGTCAGCTATTGACAGAAAACGTGTTTGGCTTTTTTCATCAGCATGAATTCAACACAAAAAAATTTGCTGTGGGATGTCATGAAAGAGGGACTTGCAGCGAGTACAGTGTTAATGGCTTTTTTCTCCTTGTAAACACTACATTATGAGCTCTGTGGAAACTGCATTACTTCCTTTCTTTGTCAAGTAAAATGAGAAAATTAAATGCTATATAAAGAAAATCTGTAGGTACTTATGTTCTAGCACTTAGTGTTCTGCTGTATAAAATACAAAGAAATAACTGCTTTGAACTTTGACGTCTTCATTTCAATAATTAATCCCTGTTTGTCAGTTTAGGAAAACATCAAATCTTGCAGAACAGAAAGCAGGCCATCTTGCAGAAAAGACAGACAAATCACACAGTATTTCACTGAAGTTAGCTACAGTTTTATACAGAACTGAAAGAACATACAGTCATCTGGTTCCAGAAAAGACTTCCTATAACTAGTAAAAAACCAAGCAACCAAAGCCTCCGATCTATCCTATAAGAAAACCCCCATTTTTTTTTTCTCTTTTTGCATGTAATTACAGTACAGTGATGTAGACTTTATTGTTGAAAGAAATGTCTTCCTCTCCCTTTCTCCCTCTCTTGCCCTGTCCTGCCCTTCTGTTCAGTGGAGTTGCGGCTTCCAATCTGACAACATTAATTGGATTTGAAATGTCATTGACATACTATAACATTGACCTTCCCCGACGAGTGTACCCTAGTTACTATTCCTGAAGGTGTTTCACTTCAAGTGTGATGCACACCAGACTAAATGAAAGGACTGGCAGGCAGAATATTTGAAATCAAACTAATTATATTTAAACGATAGATTAACAATTAGCTGGGAGTCCTCAAACAATGTATATAGATAACCAAGTTATGCTCTGCTGTTAAAACGAATCTGAGATATTCAATACAATCATACAGCTCTTTGCAATAGTGTACAAGTTTCACACAGATAGTAATGACTAACATTGCTTTAGGTAAGTGCTTTAAAGGCAGCTCCATGTAGGAATGAAGAGAGCGATACAGTCCTGCACCCCATGTCAGCGTAGTGGCCGTGTTTACAAACATATCTGATGTCAGGCCACTGGCTCCCGAGTGTTGCAAATAAACAACATTCCATACTCCCGAGGGTGTCTGTCTTGTAATCCCTGAGGCTGTGGCTGGTCGATAAAGATGATGATGGGAAACAAAGAACTGGTTTATGGATTTGCCCTGAATTTCAGCGGCTTAGTAGAATAGATTTTAATTGCAGTGAAGCTCGGAAAAAAGAGAATGGAAAACAAAACAATTCCCTTGTCTGCTCAGTTACCTTCGTGATCCTATGCCCTGTGATCCTCTGGTTAGAGTAACAACAAAAGGAAACTTCAGTTACAATATTCTCATTTTTTCTCTATTTGTCCAGAACCCATGCATTAATCTTATTCCTCTCTTATTGCTTCATACCCTTGCCTTTCTCACAATTGCATCTTTCTAGAACATGAATACAACCCCTCGTTCTCTTTTCCTCCTGCTATTTCATATTTAATGTGTCTTCTGCTTTTTTATTCTTACTCCATAAGTGCAGAAAACGCATTGCTTACCTACAGCAAACCTTCCTCTTCCAGAACTCTGGAAATAATCTTTAGTCATTTCAGGAGCTTCACTTTTCCACTGAAGGAAACACAATTTACTCAAAACCCTATAATTTCTGCCACGTCTTGTTGCACCCTGGGTAAAGGAGCAATTTCCTCCTTTTGCTCTTTCAGTGAGGGCCCTTAAACAAAAAGATTTGTGTAGCTGAATGGATATTTTTCATAGTTCTTCCTTTTGCTAATATGAAGCAATAGCTTTGTTATTGTTTCCTAATTAGAGGAGCTAGTATAAAATAATGGAAAATGCTTTTGTACTGTTGTACATAAAACTAAAGACAGTGATTAAGCTGTAAAGTGACTCCAATCTTGAAAATCCAGCAGATTTCCGTCTCCTTTTGACATGCAAGTTCCACGTGGGCTAGTGGTGGTCGTCGGCACACTGCAAGACAGGGGGGGAGCCCCTTCATTCAGTTGGCATGGCTTGGCTTTTGTCAGGAAGACAACACTACGGACACCCATGTAAATGGTAGAATACCACCAACACATGTTTTGTGATATGGCACAAATTCACACGTTTTTCTAAAGCTGAGTGAATACATTTCTTTTCTTGCAAGCCGGAGGTTCCCAGGCTGGAACCTCTGAGCAACCCAGTCTAGTGGAAGGTGTCCCTGCCCATGGCAGGGGGGTTGGAACTGGATGATCTTCCAAGTCCCTTCCAACCCACACCGTTATATGATTATATGATTCTATACTGTGTTATCTCTTGTTCAGTAAGGATAGTACGGTGTGTTTGCTAATTGATTGCTTATGCCGATTGCTTTAAGTCCAGCAAAGGGACGTCATCACCTCCTCCTCCTTCTTTTCCTTCCTGTTTAAGAAGGACTTCTGGGATTGTCATTCCCTTTTCAGTTGACTGGGAAGCACCTTTTGTTGCGCTATTCTTGTCTTTCTTTACCTTAGTGATCACTTCTGTGTACGAGATTTCTTCAGTGAAGGGCTCTGCTGCTGGGAGCTCAGAGGTGATGTGCACACCGGCTTCCTGGATGCCCTCCTGACCTTCAGCTCCTGTTCGTTCTTTATTTTTTTTGTGGATCTTGAACGTCTCCTTCATTGGGGCAGCTTGTGAAATGGATTTCTTGATCCGTATCCCAGACTGTTTCAGTCTCTCTCCTGACTGCCTGATCCTCTCTCTCCTCTCAGGGGTCACTATTCTAGTTCGAAGCCTGTTTACCTTCTTGCCAAAATTTTGCCTTGTTCTTTGGATATTTTCCCTTGAAAATGCCTTTTTGATATCATCTATGCGCCTCATGCCCGATCTCTTGAACTGGGTTGCTTTGCTTTCTTCAATATAATATTCTTCATCAGAAGACAGATCATCAGGTGGGAAGAAATCATCCTCTAGTGTTTCACCCGGTGTCCTCTCTTTGATAACTGAGACAGATGAAGGACACTCGGTTTCCTCCTGTGAATGAAAGCAGAGAGTCATCTTCCAGCAGGTGTCTTTGGAAAGGATGGTGATTTAAACATTTGGTTGGTTGGCTTGTAATTGTTACAATGTTGTATTTCAATTAACATTAATTAATGTAGGCCTGTACTATCATATGTGACCTATACAGAATACGAATGGCAGAACAAACCTTTGCCAATTTCTGTAAAGACATTATGCCAGATTAAAGATTTCTTATAAGTGTGGTTCTACCTGAAGCTAATTAATGCTGCGGTCCTATATGTACTGGCCCCTAATGGTTTTCAGAGCAGATTTGTCTAGTTCTTCTTTTTTTTTTTTTTGAAGCTGATCTGCTTCTCAGAGATTGAACTTAGATCCATTATTCCTCAGCAATAAAACTAGACATCCTGCAGAAAAAATAGGCTTTTGCGCCTGTGTCACTTTACACTCTCCAAAGAAGTGCCTCGGTACCAGCAGCTTCAGTCCTTTACCACATTTTCGAATAACTGGAACTTAGCAAACATTTCTGTTGCTGCCCGGAAGGGGATGAACCCCAACATATTAACTTACATGTGCTGGCTCCACAAGGGGACAAAGTCAGTAAAAGAATGAGATGTTATTCAGTAAAGACAGTTCCATACAATTCTCTCAGCACCTCCACCGTTGGCTAGGTGAACTTGACTTGTTCCATCTGGAAACAGATGAATGACCACAAGCAAGCACCTCTACCTCCTGTGGCAAGTTTGATGGCCTGTATGAGCATGCGGTATTAGATACTTATATTATATATATGGTTTGTATTAGCTGCATGCCTGGAAGTGGTGACTATCCAAGATCTCTTAGCACTAGGAATACATGTAGCCCCTCCAAAGAAAGACTAATAGAGGCTCAAAGCCACACAGAAGATTTCCAAAAGCCATCCTCAGTAAACAAGTAATTTATCAAGTATCACTTAGTGGTTAAAGATGTGCAAAAAAAAAAGCTCGCAGAAGGATTCAGTAATATGAATTATCTGAACAGGGAGAATCCCCTAAGAGTTGATCCCCTGAAGACTGCTGTCTGCATGGACACTACGAATTTGTGGCTCAGCATCAGTGAGTCCCTTCTGTCTAGAAGTACTTCTGCATGTGGAGTAGAAAACCCATAACTTGTAGGAGGTGTATGAGATGGCCAATTCCAGCCTCTTCTTGCCTCCTAGCAATGTGCATGTGCTCTTCTCCCCAGAGAAGCAGCCCTTCAGGGTGCAGACAGGTGCCACGGCTATATAAAACTTCTATAAGCTGTTTCCCGTTAGTACTAACTACTTCAGGTGATTTCTGAGGCATGGCAGTGTCTGGGCACTATCCTTAGTGTTATTATCTTACTGCAGAAAATAGAAGAGATATTAGAAGTTGTCAGCCCATGAAGAGTGGGTCACTCTTAGTGATTTTTTGCTGTGAACTGATTTCCAGCCAAAAAAGTCTCTCATTTTTCACAGTGACTTGTTAGTAGCAAGTCACCTTTAACGTTATTATACAGAGTACTAGCAATAAGTAAAATAAAATACATTAAGCTATTTGGCAGATAAAGCCCACTTAAGAGTCTTTCATCATGCGTTGGTTTCATTAAAAGCCCTCTAGTAAAATAGTTGTTAATGCTTAGAAAAAATAGGGACGAGTTATGTTGCATTGATTACAGCAGAATGTTATTCAACTCATCTGTCAAAATCAGCAGGAACAAAACTACAATGCTTTGCTAATAATCATCTTCATTAACATGTGCAAATTAACATTAATCATATAAAGCCTTCTATATATAAACATAATCCCTTTTCTGAAAATGAACGAAAACACAGCTGGATAATAATTTCTCAAAGTTTGTAAATTATAGCCCACTCCTTCAGCTGAAATGGTAACAAAAACCAAATTTCAGTACATACAGAAATGAATACAATATGGTGAATAGGGTCTGCTGTTCATATGAAGATTACTTTTTAAAAAGGAAGAAGGCAGACAGACTATTTTCTCTGCAATATTTTGGCTGTCCTCCTTTGGAAGAGGAACAAATTTTTCTGTATTTTTGTCAATTGTTTACCAGGTTTTTATTGTGTTTAGCTTTATAGTCTATCACCTAAAGAAGAGATCACTTTAACCTTCATACACGTGTTTCTTCTTATCACTAGATATCGGTGGGGTAGAGACAAGGTAGGAGCTCATCCTTCTTAAAGCAGGAATGATGTTTTAGCACCATGTCGGAAATAGATGGAGTCAAAGCATCTAGCTACCCGCTCATTTAGAGACTCACTAAAAGCAAAGATTAAACACCTACTGGTTTCGGTTGCACAGGACAAAGCCCTAAACCAAGTGACACCTTTCTTGGACTGAAAGCAGATGGGACTGGGAATAGCAGGACTGGGCAGCCCAGTCTTAGGGGAGGGTGAGAGGTAGTTGAACAATTGATGACACTGCTTGCAAGCTTTTAGTTAAAATTCTACTTTAACATTTTTCTAGGAAGGACCCATGTCTACCAGCACTACCTCATGGGAGGGAGGATCTTTACACTAAATTTGTAAGTGCTCAGATGAAACGAGGACAAGAGATTATTTCAGAATGAAAGATTCTACCAAACAGTCGGGTATTTCTAGCCTGACTTATTGAGGAGTAGTCATATGGTCTGCCTATTGCTTATTGCTGGGGTGTATTAGAAGGGGGGTGGTTAGTAGGTCGAGAGAGGTTCTCCTTCCCCTCTACTCTGCCCTGGTGAGACCTCATCTGGAATATTGTGTCCAGTTCTGGGCCCCTCAGTCCAAGAAGGACAGGGAACTGCTGGAG